>VZTG01008843.1:48079-67780 GCA_013397845.1 Melanocharis versteri
TTGGGGTGGGCGAGGCACGTGTAAGTGGCAGGAAAAGGGGGTCACGCTGGTAGAGGGCAGGGTTAGGGGGGTTTGGGGAAGGAATTGGGGAAGGGAAGTTTCCCTGTGAGGGTGAGGAGGCCCCTGGATCCCTGGAAGTGTCCGAGGCCAGGTCGGACGTGGCTGTGAGCAACCTGGGATAGCGGAACATCACCGGATCATTTAGGTTTGGGAAAGCCCCCCGAGATAACTGAGCCCAGCCTGTGAGCGGTCCCCAGCAGTTCTAAACCAGATATCACCGCCAAGGCCGAGAGATTTCCGTGGCTGTGAGCAACCTGGGATAGCGGAACATCACCGGATCATTTAGGTTTGGGAAAGCCCCCCGAGATGACTGAGCCCAGCCTGTGAGCGGTCCCCAGCAGTTCTAAACCAGGTGTCACCGCCAAGGCCGAGAGATTTCCTGCTGCCGCACGAGATTTATTGAGCAGAGGCTCTGAGCATTCTTAACTTATCCCATTTCTGCTGGTTTTCTAGGTGATCAGAGTGACAGGTTTCCTGAAAGGACTTTACACGGATTTCGAGTTGAAGTCAGATAACGTCAAGGTGGGCGTGAGACCTCCTGATTTATTTAGCTCCAAGTGTTCTTTCCAAATTGCCACAAGGTTCTTCTGGTATTTCCTGTGTTCAGCACCAAGGACCTGTTGTTATTTTTGTGAAGAAGCTGTGAAAGTTGCTGCCTGTGGGTTATATTATGCACTCCATGGGGTGACCACCTGTGGATTCGTGCACAGATAGATTTGGGGTCTCTCAACAGATTCCATGGCCCTGAATTTATTGCCTCGTATATTTGTGTGTATGTACAAATACACATTTATATATATCTGGTATATAAATATATACATTAAATATCCTTGTTTAATATCCCAGGGCTCACCTGTCTAGGATAGGCATTCCACAGCAGCTTTACTGCAGTTTAAAACTGGCTAATTACTGAAAGAGGAGGTTAATATTATTACTGACAACTCTTCCTCTTAAGTCCAAGGGTGACTTTACTCTCTGTTTGCTGCTTTCCCTTGATTTTTGGCTGGGCTGATGCCGAGTTCTCCAGCTCCCATTCTGATTTGGGAGCTTTGGTTGCTGATTTCTGGCAAACAAAGCAGTGTTTGTGTGCTGCCACTTAGGCAGCTGATCCCTTGGTGTTTGTTTAACGTAGCAACTGAAGTGTGAGCTCTGGGAGCCTGACTTCCCATCCCTCCAGCCCAGTTCCTGCACGTTTTAGTCACTGATTAATGCGTGTGTTCATTTCTGTGACTGCAGGATAACTAAAATTAAGTTGTTTCTAAGTGAATTGTTGTTTTTTGTTGGTAATGTTGACCCAAAAAGCAGATTTCCCAGCAGCTCCTCAGCAGGTCTTTGTTGCATCTAAGTGCTGCTGCCTCTCTGAGAATTTCTTTCACAAATTTCTTTCACAGCCCACGAGTCCGTGGGGTTTTCCAGAGCTCAGGCAGAGGAGATGGAAATCCTGGAGTGTGGGGGAAAATGTCTCAACCCTGAGTTCCTCTTCCCAAAACTGGTCGGGAGGAAGACTTGGCTGCTTCCTTACTGTGATTTCTCTTGGAGTTGTAGAAGATCAGGAGAGTAATTTATCTGAGTAATCAATAGGAGAGAGCTGTAAGGAAGATTGAAATCATGAGGATTCCTTAATTGTGGGGACTTCTGTGAAAGAAATTCACCTCCTGTTCCAGCTACTTTGGGTATCACTGTCTGTGTGTTTATCAGAAGGGTAATCTCGTTAAGTCTAATTAAACTTTGTTCCTTTGTAAATGGAAAGATTGGCTATCAGGCTTGACCATATAATTTTTCATATCGGCTTTATATGTAAATATACACATGCTAAAAGTTTTATATTCATTTATTTGTATACATAAAGTTTCCTACCACTTGAAATTAGGGAAATACCTTTTTTTTAAAAATCTACTCAGTAAAAATCCCAGCTTTTACCGTCTGGCAGTTGTTTGTTTTAATCCATTTGGAAGGGGCAAAGATGGGAAGTGCCCTGACTCTGTTAAGCTCTGGTGTCACACACAGAATTCTCCTTACGTGGCTTTCCTTTTTAACAGGCTGTGTGCTGGGCTGGGCAATGCTCCTTGAATTTTATTACCTTTTATTAATAAACCCCTCTTTTTTCCCCACTGAATGTTCTACTTCACACCAGGATTTCATTCTCTGGGCTAAAAACTCTCCAGTAAAATTTCACTTGGCTTTACTTTGTTTATTTGGTCTTTTATTTTTTCCTTCTGATTTTATGTTATCACTGGAAGGCATCATTTCTATTGAAGGGCACTCAGGGCAAGTTGTTTGTAAAGTATAAAACTGAAAGAAATCTGGTAATGGTGGAGGTAAAAACGTCTCTTGATTGCTGTTTCACCAGGATAAGGACTCCAAGATCAACTTCCTTCAGAAGGCCATCGATGCAGTAGTGATGGTGACAGGAGAGCCCCTGTCAGTGAAACCTGCACGAGTTGTGGCTGGGCACGAGCCCGAGAAAACCAACGAGTTCCTTCAGGCCATTGGGAAGTGTTGCTTGAACAGGGTAGGACAGAATCACGTGGATCTTATGGGAACAGGGGCAGGATGAGGGGAAATGGCCTTGAGCTGGGCCAGGGGAGGCTCAGGTTGGACAGCAGCAGGAATTTCTCCATGGAGAGGGTGTTCAGGCTTTGGGGTGCAGTCCCCATCCCTGGAGGCATCCAAGGAAAGCCTGGATGTGGCACTCAGTGCTCCGGGCTGGGGATCTGTCACAGTTTGGACTCGATGGCCTGGGAGGTCTTGTCCAACCCAAATGATTCTGTGCCTTAATTACCCCTCTGCTGTTATTAATTGCACAGTAGAAACGTTTTAGCACCACTCAATAACAGCAGGCAGAGAGTTCACGATCTTTAGCAGAGTTTCAGCCAGCCCCCCTCGCAAATGCGTTCTGGATATTAAGGATTTTAATGTTCACTGTTTTCACTTTTTCTGTTTGTCATTTAATGACGTTTATTAGATTGGAAGCACAAAAATGAAGCTTCAGAACTTTTAAAATTTTGGGGTACAGACACATTAATTATACAAGCAGTTGCTCACCTTTGACTTTATCCCCTTTCAGCCAAATCTCTTAATTAAGTAATTTTTCCGCTGTGCTTTTTTTGACTGTGGAAATACATTAATGGAGAGATTTGCTAACTGGTTGAAAACAACTGCAGAGGCTGTTTTTACATAGAATTATTGCATTCTTACATGGAATTATGATGTTTTCACATTGAATTGTTACATTCTTAAAACTATGATTACTAATGAAATAATTTGCTCATTTCAGTGGTGTTTTTCTGTTCCTTGCAGCTGTCCAGTGATGCTGCTGTAAAAAGGGTCTTGGCCGGGGAAAAAGCTGATGCTAAAGGGAAACCTCCACCCTCCAAACCTCGAGATAAAGAAAGCAGAGAGCCCAAACCAGAAGAACAAAAAAGCCATAGGGATAAAGAGGTAGCATTTGCATTTTTTGGAGGGGGTACTGGGGTACCATGATTTATTTGTTTGGGGTTTTTTTAGCATTTTTGTGTTTGCAGAGTAACTGTGTGATTGAGTCGCCATGTGTTGGAATTAATTCTTAGTGTTTGCTTTCTTTTTAGAGCAGGAGAGACACTGAAATTAAAGACAGAAGCCCCAGCAGAGACAGAAAACCCAAAGGAGATTCGAAAGAGAGCAGAGAGAGAGAAAAGGAGAGGGATAAACAGAAGAATAATGAAGAGAGGCACAAAGAACCTGAAAGAGACACCTTGAAGGAAGGAGAAAAACAAGAGAGGGAAAGAAGCAAAAGCAGAACGACCAAGCAAGGAAGAGAAACAGAAAAAACCAAAGGAAAAGGAGACCCAGAGCGAGGAGATGATCTCGGGCATGATAAAGGGCAGGAAAGGGAGAAAAGACACGAAGGAGGAAGAGAAAAGGAAGAGAAAAGGCTGAAAGGAAGAGACAAAGATAAGGCCAGGGACAGAGAAGGAGAGAAAGACAGAGAGAGGGGAAGAGATCGGGACAGAGAAAAAGATGGGGAGCATTTCAGGGAACATGGGAAGGAGAAAGCAGAGAAAAAGGTAATTGGAATGTTATTTTGGGGAAGAACTTTCCCCACACCGTGGTTGGGACTGTGTTTGCTCCCGTGGCCTTCAGTGTTTGTATTCCTGCTCATTTAGCAGGAAGGGACCTTAATCTTGTTCCAAACCCCTGCCCTGGGCAGGGACACCTTCCACTGTCCCAGGCTGTTCCAAGCCCTGTCCAGCCTGGCCTTGGACACTTCCAGGGATCCAGAGGCAGCCACAGCTTCTCTGGGCACCCTGTGCCAGGGCCTCCCCACCCTCACAGGGAACAATTCCTGCCCAGTATCCCATCCATCCCTGCCCTCTGGCAGTGGGAAGCCATTCCCTGTGTCCCATCACTCCAGGCCCTTATTCAAGTCCCTTCCCATCTTTCTTGTTGGCTCCCTTCAGGTGCCTTAGGGCAGAGTTGGAACTGGATGGTCTTTCAGGTCCCTTCCAGCCCAAACCAGTCTGGGATTCAGGGATTTTAAGTCCTAAACTGCCTTGAGAGCCACCTCTTCATTGCCTTTCATTTTGTTATTCCTCTATTCCCCCTTCCTCTAAATCCTATTCTGCCTTTCTATTCTCTTGGTAGAAATTCAGGATTGATGGGCACCAAAATTCCTCTCTTGAATCTAAACCAGTTCATTTCTTTCCAGCCCTCAGATCCTGAAGAATCCACGCTTAGGAAACCCCAGAGGCCAACTAAAGACAGCAAGTGCCAGCCAGACACTGAGGTGAGTAGTGGAGGAGGTGGGATTATTCAAAGTGTTGCATTTTCATTTGGGAATCTGCTTGGAAACAACATAGGGTTGAAAGGTAGGTAGATGGCGAGTTATAGGGCTGGAAAATACAATGAAATAGATGCTTCCCTGTTTGTTTTTTTTATTTATTTATTAAAATTTTCTCTGAGCTTGAACCAGAAGAAAAAACTCTGCTCGATTTATTTCGTTTTGCAGATTTTATTTGTGTGTTTGTTTTATTCATGCTTTGGACACCTCTTAGGATCACAGACTGGTTTGGGTTGGGAGGAACCTTAGAACTCATCTCTTCCCACCCCCTGCCATGGGTTTTCTTTATTCCTCAGAATCTTTCCTGGGAGGCTGATAGGGTTTTTTATTTATTTTGGGATTTTAGCAGAAGTCACTGCTTTGGGAAGAAAATCTGTTGTTTCAGGGGCCGTGTTTTGCAGCTGGGAGAGCAACTCAGTGAGAGCCTCTGCACAGGAGCTGCTGCCTGTGACACCCTTGTGCCTCCATCTGCTGCTTCCCGATGACCTGAGGCAGTTTGGGGAATTATGGGGCCACGTGGCCAAATGTTAAAAGAGGGAGACTTCAGCAAACAAACCCAAAGCAGCACAGGCTGAGGAAAAACCAGGCAGGATCCCAAATCTAGCAGGAGTCTCTGGGCCCACTGACATCATCGTGTCTTCCCTGTGAAACGACAAATTTATGGCTCTTCCTTGACTCCAGCCCAACCAAACTCTTTAAGTTATTGGCACTGGGAGGGAGAGCTTAGAAAAGAGTTGTTTTTTTATTTTTCTAGCCTCCAGCAAATATTCATGGCCAAGTCAAACTTCCTGCAAATTGGGTCCCTAATGGAAATTCTGAGCCTCATCCCAAACTCTCGTCGTGCTCTCGGGCACCACAATAATGCAGCGGGGCAGTAAAGTTTCATTTCCCCTCCTAAGTGCTTTTGGGAGGGATTCCAAGGCTTTGGAATTATTACCTGAAATCCAGAGGACATTCCTGCCTCTGCCTGCTTGCATAAGAACAGAGGCTGCTTGTTTCTGAGGTGGTGAAAACACAAACTTTAGAGGAGAGCATGGCAAACGTCAGCATTTGAAACCTGTGGATGGGAGAGACGACATGACAACGTGCCCAGTGAATTTTGGGAGCTGAGATAGCTGCACAAAGTGATTTAGAGGAAATTCCAGCAGGAAATAACTGGAAATTGCATCTCCTGGATTGGGGTTGATCTTCTGGTTTTCCCAGGAGTTTCCCAGCCTTTATTTCCAGGGCTTCACCCTGATTTAGAGGAAATTCCAGCAGGAAATCATTGGAAATCGCATCTCCTGGATTGGGGTTGATCTTCTGGTCCTCACAGGAGTTTCCCAGCCTTTATTTCCAGGGCTTCACCCTGATTTAGAGGAAATTCCAGCAAGAAATCATTGGAAATCGCATCTCCTGGATTGGGGTTGNCCAGGGCTTCACCCTGATTTAGAGGAAATTCCAGCAGGAAATAACTGGAAATTGCATCTCCTGGATTGGGGTTGATCTTCTGGTCCTCACAGGAGTTTCCCAGCCTTTATTTCCAGGGCTTCACCCTGATTTAGAGGAAATTCCAGCAGGAAATAACTGGAAATTGCATCTCCTGGATTGGGGTTGATCTTCTGATCCCAGGATTTTCCCAGCCTTTATTTCCAGGTCTTCACCCTGATTTAACCACTGTGGCTCCACTTGAGTCACGTGGCAGGGAAACATGTATTCAAAGGAAGGCAGACAACTTTCTGTGCACATGAAGGATACTGAATCATATTTTGCTGCAGAATTAATAAATCTTCAGCATCTCTCTTTAGCTTTTTATGTGTATTTTTCTATAGATAGCTATAGAATATATATATTCACTATAATATAAGTGAAGCAGTTTGAGGCAGTACCCAACAGGTCAGATGCTGTTTTTTCCCCTCAGGATTAACCTCTTTACCTTTTTTCTACATTTACTTTAGAAAACAGATTAAAAAAAAGTCTAAATTTAATATTCTACATGTACAGCAAAGCTGTCACTTAAAATTTAGGCTTTGCTTCAATGAGTTTAGGAGCCTTAATGAGATTTTCTCTATTCATACAAATTTCAGTTTTTCTTGCTGCTAATTATCAGGGGCCAGCTTTCAAATCTACTGAAGGCTGGCTTTTTTTTTTTAAATTTAAATTTAAATATATTTTTCTGTTGCTAAAGAAACGCTGTGTGTTACCCAGTGTGCAACAGTCATCACAGGGGTATCCATAATTTTCTGGAGCTAGAAGAAAGCAGGGATAAGTGGGAATTAAGAGACATTTGGCTACCACATGGCAATCAGAAGCTGCCTCAAGGCTGGCCCTTGCATCCCACAGTGTTCTGTTCACTCTCAGTCCATCTCGGGGAAAAATCAGATTTAAAATGGCCTTTTGGAGCCTCTAAATAATGAAGATCATTATTATTTAGACTTGACAAGAGGCGGGGGAGGTCACAGAGCATCTGGTGCTGGAAGTGGCTGCAGAACAGGTAAATCATTTCCCCCCGAGGCCAAACACCTTGGAAAAGTCTCTTCCCTGTTTCCCGTGGCAGCTGGAGCTCCTGGCTAAGGTTTTCTGTAATATCCTGTCACTTCTGGCCACGTGCAGAACGGCTTTGATTTTTGCCCTGCAAGCTCTGCTGCTCTGGAATTGGTCACTCGAAGCAGCCTCTAAGTCCTGCCTAATGAACTTCTGTTCCTCTTGGAATTCGTTGAGGTTATGTAATGAAACTGTGGAATTAAAGAAAGCACAGCAGAGAGAATCAATCCATGGAAATCTGCAGGGCATGGCTCAAACATTTCTGTGCTGGAGCTGGGAATGGCCCTCTCCCTTTGGTGTCACTACACCAGAAATCCATCTTTTAAAAAACTTCAAAACCAGAGATTTTCCTCATCTCTTGGTGTTTGAGTTTAATTTGCAGAATCTAACAGCGATAGAACATAATCTTGTGAGAATTCAGGTGAGGAAAAGATAATTGATTGATATTTTCCTAATAAGTCTTATCAGCACAGCCTTAAATTTGCCTTAGCAAGTGGAGGTTTTTCCTTGTATGTGGTTTTATTTATATGAAATTATACTTGCATATGTTACTTGTTGTAGACATGCAAATATAACCTCCTGTCACTGGATTTAAGTCGAACTAAAATACTGAGGAGGGCTGATGGAATGAAATTGCTGTTCACAGACTTAATTCTTATTTGTTATTAGAGAACAATCAGTAGAGCTGATGAATTAGAGAGGGAAAATCACAGTGGCTTATTTTATAATGAGCCCTGAAACACCAGAAAACATTTTGTTCTGTCTGGAAGTGAAATTCAGCCTCTTTAAAGGTTAATAATGAGGACAAAGCAGCAGCCTGGATGGTTTGCAGAAGGCTCTGGATCCTCTCCACATGGAAACATAATTACTCAAGACTGGGAAGCGTGCATGCATCCATCAAGGATTCCACTGTAATGTGTTTTTTCCAGGATGGTGTGAGATGAAGTGCAAGATTTCCCTTTAATGGCTCCAGTGGCTGCTTTTCAAAGTCTGGAAGGGGAATAACCTCTTTTATCTCCCTTTTGGAAAGCCCCCCAATCATAAATACTGTGGGATTTCTGGGTTTGTGTGCTGCCATAGTGAGTGAACGTCAGCTTTCACCCTGCACCTGCTGCCAGGCTGCACATGTGGCTCCACAAAAACTCTGTTTGGAGCCACTAGCTCACATAAATAAATGACCAAATCCCCCCTTGCAGCAGCCTCAGCACCTATTCCCAGCTCCCTCCCCACCTGTGCTAATAATGACCTCACCCAAAAGAGCTGCTGGGGCTGGAGTGTGCCAGATGTGCTCTGATGGGCTCGGAGCTTTCCTTTCCCTCCTTGCAGAGTGTTGGGCTTGTGGAGGTAATTATGGAGAATTAAAATGAAGATGAACCACTTCAAGATTGGAATTCTGTCTGGTTTTCCTTAGGACATGCCAGAATTTCCTAAAGAGGAAAAACACTTCCTTCTGGTGGAAGGTGTTCCTGCCCAGGGCACGGGGTGGAACTGGATGAGCTTTCAGGTCCCTTCTCCTCAAACCATTCTTTGATGGCATAAAAATGGCAGAATTGGTGATTCTCAGGTTATCAACATGGACATTGGAGGTCTTTTCCAACCTTCATGGTGATCAGCAGGGCTGACAAAAAATCTTGGATGAAAACTGCAAAAAGAAAAAAAGCACACAAGGAAGGAAATCCCGGGAGGTGCTAAACAAATTTCAGGGTGCTGGATAAGAGGCAGGGTTTTTATCCAGGGAAGTTGCCATTTGAGTGATGGACTGTGCAAGCCTGGTAGCACGATTTTGAAATCCTTGCTTCTGTTTTGGGATGAAATCCAAAAGACTTTGCAGCAGGTTGAAGAGGAGCTGTGTATCTGATGCAGCTAAAACAGAGGTGATTGTGGGAATCCTCCTCCTTTTTGTAGCTCACCATATCCTTCAAGCCCAGCACAGGTGCTCTGCAACTTCCACGAGGTTGGATACTCTTAGTTCCCACTTGGAAGTTGTTTTTCCATCAAATAAGTTCACGTGAAAGAAAATAGCTGGCATTTATCCAGGAAAAAATACCCACAGGCTTCGAGGGAAATGAACTCAACGTAAACGTGTGGATCAATATTTGCTCTGTATAATACTTAGAAAAGCAACACAAGGAAGTAAATTTTAGATCTAATGATGTAATTTTTAAATCTGCTGTTACATAAATTTCAGGGCTTTTTGTTTTGCTTTGTTTTTTTTCTCCCAGAGTGAAATTCCTGTGAGGATATCAAGGCAGCCTTCAGCAAAAGGATCAAGGCATCGCTCCAAGCCCGGAGGAGAAGGTAACCACAGGGAGGATATTGTTATTTCTATCAAATATGCTGGAGAGTTATTGAGTAGGAATGGCAGAAATACTTAAATATCCCTGTTTATGATTGTCAGGGTTTGCTTTGTACTCCCAGCCTGCATTTGTGAATCCAAGAGGCAATTTTCCTGCCTTGATTTGGGATATAGGAAGCGAGGTGCATCAGTTTGCTCTCGTTCCCCGTGCACAGTTGCAGGTATAAATTCAGCCTGCTTTGGTAATTTCTGTGTAATTACTCTCCAAATGAGCTTTTGGACTTGTCTGCAGCTATTTCTGACATTTCATATTTGTTAAATGTTTACAGCAGAGCAAAGTGAAGGTCTGAGCCTTGAAATGGTTCTAATTGGGTTTAACAGGCAGTTGGGCCAGGCTTTCCAAATTAAGAAATTCTTTCTCTTGCAATGATGTCACCAACTTCTGTAGTTAAACCCTTAAGTACTGTATTCACACACTGACTGGAAAGTAGATTATTTTCAGAATATCCCAAATACTGCACATCAGGAAAGAAGGAAGGAATCTTAGCTTAGCACTGCCATCCCTTTGTGTAGGAACCCGGGAGGAAGAGCCTGGAGAAGCTCCTGGAAAAGGAATAAAAGTGGCTGGTACCCAGAGCTCAGACAGCAGCAGTGGAACTGCAGTTTCTGTCTGTATTTCAGGGCCTTTTCCCCCCTCTTACTTCAGTGATTGATCCTAATTTCCTTTTCAGTGCTTTGTGCCTCTGATACTTTAATCCTAAGGAAGAAGTCACTGTACATAAGTCACTTTAATGTCTCTGTTCAGTGGCACCTGTGAATTTATACCTGTTAAAAACAGCCAGTTTTGGTTAAAAATTGGTGCTGTTTAGACTGATGAACGTCTTCAGTCACCTAATTTGCCAATCTCACTGTTACTAAGTTAAATAAAGACACCACGTGTTGCTGAGTGTCTTCCCAAGAAACCACATTTTCTTTGGATTTCTGTTGTAGGTTTGTTTCCATGTGTCTGAGTCCAAATCCTGGAGTTATATCAGTCCTGCTTTCAGGATAATGAACAGCCCTGTTTGGGCACCTTAAATACTTTGGAAAAACCCTGGCACTTGGGATCTGAATGTTGTGTTAATTTAGGAGCTTCATTCGAGTCGGTGGTAGAAAACTGAAATTTTTATGTCACATCTCCTGTGCTGTGAAGTTTGAATAATTTGGCAGCTGAAGAAACCCTGTCTGGATTCCATTAAATGCAGCCTTATTTTACTACTTTAGTGATCCTTAGCTGATCCTATGACTTCTTTGATTTCCCAAGATTTCAGTATTTGTTTTATATGGCACTAAACTGCAGGGACCAGACACACCCCGTTTATGGGATTGTCCCTTTAAACCCACAATCCAGTTTTCCTGGGAACTTTAATCCAGGGAATGACTGTAGGGTGGATATTTTAAAATGCTCCTCTTTTCCTGCTGCAGCACTCAGATTTTAGTTTAGAGCCAGGAATATTTTGGGGTGTTACCCCTGTTTTTGTTCTGACACAGTGGGGCTGCCAGAGGTGAGTAATCCAGAGGGTAGGAAAACTTTCTGGAGTTGTGCTGATGCATGTTGCACGCTGGTGATGATGATCAGAGCTTTCTGTTTTATCCAATATTAATTGGAAATAAATCAATGTACAACAGGAGGGAATGTATCTCCTCCATGGGCAGATAAATTAGAGGTTGGAACTGAATATTTCAGCTTTCAGGAGTTCAGTCAGCACTCATTTAAAAAGTCTTTGTGCACCTTGGATGTGATTTATTGACACTGAGGAGGGTTTATTAAACTAGGGTAGCCCTTAAAGAAATCCTAGCAGGTATTTAGCATGGCTTTTTATTTTGAATTTTTATTGGCTCTTGGGTTTCATTTGACCATAAACTGGTTTGCTGCAGGAGCTGTGGACACGAGGAGTGTGGCAGATGGGATTTCAGAGGATGGTGCTGCTGAGCTGCAGGAGAAAAATGAACCAGGCCTTGCAGAAAAACAGAAAGGTAGGGGAAGTTAAAATGTGGCTGCCACGGAAAGTCCAAATCCGTGCAGCTAAATGATGTAAGGAGGGTGATTTACACTTAATCCAACTGCTGCCGTGTGTTTTAATCAGATCTCATTCATACTCTGCTTTCAAAAATGTCCATCCCCTGATAAAGCAGTTACTTTTCTTTTCTTTTTTCCTATTATTCTGTTTTCCAAGAGGCAAATGCTGCGCCCGAATCCCTCGGTGCCTTGTTCTCTGTAAGAAGTGGATCTTTGCACGGTGCCTTTTTGTGCAGCTATTTGGGAGCCTCAGTGTCTGCATTTTACAGGATTCCAGAGGAAAATTCCATGCCTGCATTCTTACTCCTCCATTCCCCCCCCAAGCTGGATATCACTCCCGAGACGTGGATTTGTATCCAGCTACAGCACACACGGAGCCACGGAAGCAAAGTGCAGGAGGAGGAGCTGAAATGGCAGCAAAAAGCTGCATTTTTGTTCTCTCCAGATGCAGATGCTTGAGCTGGTTGGGAGGATGGAGCCCATGGATGTGGGAATTGTTCCCAGCCCTCCTGTGGCCTCCAGGGCCTTTATCATCGACTCTGACCTTTATTTTATTGACTGACCTTGATTTGCAGCTTTATTCACCAAGGTGCTGTAAACCCTTCATTTTTTAGGTTCAGGACCTTTCAGATCCCAAATCCAAGGCATTCCATGAGCCCAGGATTATAAAACATTGTTTATTAGCTGAAATAAACTGATTTTCCTGGATCTTTTAGAGCATTATTTCTGTCTGCCTCAGTTATATTTTGTTGCAGAGCACCGAGGCTCTGTATCCCAATTTTCCTGGCCCTGGGAGAAGTTCCCAAGTTCTGGATGTAATTCCTGTTGTGTGCTTCGTGCCTAACTTGATCAGATTGCAGAATAAATAGAACTCGTCTGAAAAATCAGTGTATTTGTTATTTCCAGATTAATTTGCCAGGCAATGACTAAAGACCAGCATGAAACAGAGTTAAAAACTTTTAACAGAAAAGAAGTGCTTTTTACTAAATCAAGCCCTTCTCTAATGCTTTTTGTGATGTATTACAGAATTTTTAAACATAATTGGGCTGAGTTTAGATGCTTTGAGTAGACTTTACTCAAGGAGTAGCCACCACCTCAACCAAGAATCCCAGTAGGGCACAATAAAAGGTTAAGGGAAACAAAAGCATTGAGTGAGATGATGCCATTTTCACAGAGTAGGGAATTTCACAATGTTAAGAAACTTAAAAAAATAAAGAAATTTCACTGTTTGTCTCAGTGCAGTGCTAAGATTCAAAATACTGCCATAAAAAATCCAGGTTTTCCTCTCCCAGCTGCGCCCCAATTTAATGTTGTTTTGTTTAACAGAAAGAGAAGCGGAGAGCGTGGCTCCTGAAAAGCCTGAAAACGGGGAGGCAGCTCCTGATGTCCCACCTCAGCCTGCCCCAAGGTGTGTTTCCATCCTTTATTCCCTTCTTATTCCTTATTCCCATGAACTGCTTCCATGCAGCGTTATTAACATTTTGAGGAGAACACTGCGTTTCCTCTGTGCATTCCATGAGGATGCTGTTGTGGGTAAGGTGAACTTGCTTTTTAAACCCCAGCTGGATTTTTTTTTTGCTCAGCCAAGGCTCGTGTTGTTGTGTCAGTTGTGAAAATGATTTTTCCACTGTTGTTCCAGACGGATTCCCCGTCCTGGCAGCGCGAGGCCGGCACCACCCCGCGTGAAACGTCAGGAGAGCACCGAGCTCTTCATCCCAGAAAGGTGAGGGATGAGGGAGGTGCAGCATGGCTGTTCCCTGGAGCACACCCTTCCCAGCTCCTCTGGCATCTCCACTTTGGGGTGGTCACCTCGTGATGGGGACACGTGGGGTCCCCATCCCCGGAACGTCCAGGGAACGCCTGGAGGTGCCTCCCAGTGCTCTGGGTGGGGATTGCTCACAGGCTGCACTTGGAGAGCTTTTCCAGCCTCAGCGATTCTGGGATCTTCTGATGGCTTTTAGCTGAGTTGAGTTTATTCTGGAGAGATCTCAGTGTTTCCAGCTGCTCCCCTTTTCCTTGTGTCCCTGACAGGAGCGGCAGCGCTAAAGCAGCTCCGAACGTGATCAGGGAGCAGCAGGTTTCTGATGAGGAGGACGAGCAGTTCGTGGTGGAGGCAGCAGCACCCTTGCCAGAGATGCCAAAGGTCTGTTCCTGTTGCAAGTTACTGAACCTTTTTCCATGTTTTGTTTGGAATGTCCAGCCTGGAGAAGGGAAGGCTCCAGGGAGAGCTCAGAGCCCCTTCCAGGGTCTGAAGGGGCTCCAGGAGAGCTGGAGAGGGACTGGGGACAAGGGATGGAGGGACAGGACACAGGGAATGGCTTCCCACTGCCAGAGGGCAGGGATGGGTGGGATTTTGGGAAGGAATTCCTGGCTAGGAGGGTGGGGAGGGGCTGGGCTGGAATTTCCAGAGAAGCTGTGGCTGCCCCTGGATCCCTGGCAGTGTCCAAGGCCGGGTTGGATGGGGCTTGGAGCAGCCTGGGATGGTGGAAGGTGTCCCTGCCCATGGCAGGGGGTGGCACTGGAAGAGTTTTAAGGTCCCTTCCCACCCAAACCATTCCATGGTCTCCCTGACTTGTTGAATCCTCCCGCTGAATATTTTTGAATAGTTCCGCATTACAGCAATGCCAGCTTTTTGCAACTAAAGCTCTCTTCCTGCATGTGTAGGAGCCAGAAGTGGAGCTGGTTGAGGATCAAAAGCATGGTACGTTTGCTTTTATCTATATTTATACAGATCTAGAATCAACCCCTGAGTTCAAACCAAATGCTGAACGCTTAAAATGCTGAGCAGAGCAGTAAAATCCCTCCTGAGGGAAGGGGTTTGCAACGTTTGCAGGAAAAGCAACTTATTTGCCCAGGCTTGTGTTCCTGTGCAGCTGGATTTACAACTGTGTTAAGGACACATTTTCTATGCATCCTCAGTGTCAGCAGGATTTAAAATTCTGCATGAAGCTCATAAATCAACGTTTCTTCAAGTGTCAGGTACAGCTCGTCAGCTCTGAGATAACAAGGTTGGATTTAAAGACAAGTTCTAGAAAAGCTTGGGAGAAAAAAGGTCAAATAACAAATACCTTGTGTGTTTAAAATGCAAAATAAAATGCTGTCCATGTTGCTCAAAAAATTGTCCGCATTAAAAAAAACGAAGTAGTTGGGTTTTATTTTATTGTCTGAATGTTTAAAACTGTTCAGTGTCCATCAGTGCTTAGAAAAATCCTGATTTTTCAACAGGTGGGCTGGTGAAAAGGATCCTAGAAACAAAGAAGGATTATGAGGCATCCCAGAAATCATCACAGACCACAGACAGGGTGAGGTGGCAATGGCCTTCAAAGCACTGCGAGATTAAATGTTGCAATCGTGACCTTTTTCTTCGCTTTAAATGTGTTTTATTCCATTTATGATCAAGCTTTTCTCTGTCATGTCTTGTCTTGCTTGTGTGATTTTTCCCACAGCTGAGAAAGGGGAGGTAGGTTCTGTTTTTGCTGGGGTTTTTTGGGTGTTTTTTGTTGTTTTGATCACTTGTAAAGTGTATGGGAAGGATCTAGCAGTGATCACAAACCAGAAGCAAAAGGTTGAACCCCCCTGATTTAAGTTTTTTTTCTGTTACAAGGGAGAGCTGTGGCTTTGTCTGCCTTGCAGAGCTCCTGGTGGGAGAGGGAGCAAAGGCAGGACACTGAGATGGACTTTCCTGATCCCTTGGCCCCGTGGAAAGTTTCCAAATCCATTGTGATGTGCTGGGGAGAGGCACTGAGGCACTGCAGTGATAAAAGTCTCGTAAAATGAGACAAGTGCGTGATGTTTTGGGGGGGAGAGTGCATTTCATGAACTCTTACATCTTCCAATCACATTTCTTTTACTCTTAATTCAGTATTGTGGGGTTTTCCTGCCTGTATTCTTTGTAGGGAGTGTCCAAGGCCAGGCTGGAGGGGGCTTGGAGCAACCTGGGACAGTGGAAGGTGTCCCTGCCCCATGGAACTGGATGATTTTAAGGTCCCTTCCAGCCCAAATTCCTCTGGGATGATTCTATAAGTGAAGAAACCGAATCCTTCTAAAAGGAGGAAAACACCTTTAGATTGCTGCCCACGATCTGTTAGGAGTGGTTTTAGCTTCCCCCAGCTTGCTGAATTGCATGCACTTGTTAGAAATGTGCTTCTCGTGCTCTCTGTGATGGCTGAAGCACCTCTGGCTGCTTGGCATGAGTCTGTCCAGTGGGGAAATCGGCCTGCTTGGAGAAATCTTGCTTTTAGAGGATGGTTTGGAGACAAAGAAGGGTTCCAGGGTGATTCTGCTGTTTCTGCAGCAGCTCCAAAGCTCATTCCTGAGCTGGCCCTCGAGCCCAAGCCATGCAGCTGTCCCTGTTCTGTCCCTGTTCCCGGGTTCATAACTAGGTGGTGCTGTGGGATCATCAGTTCCCAGCTCTTTGGGAAGAGCAGTAGGGATTCATGAATGCTGTCTCCCAGCACTCCCTCACCGTGGGCTGCCCCGTTTGCTGCTGGGTCCTGTCCAGCACTGGCCATGGAACGGGATAATGGGGGAGGATTTACACAATCACATGGATTTCAAGCTCAGGAAGCTTCCTCTGGTGTCTGTGCTAAATGTTCTCGTTGGCTTTTTTTCCTGGCCGAGAGTAACAAACTGAACCAGTCCCTTTTTAACCCCTTAAATATTTTTAAATGGCCAATTGTGACCCTCCACAATCACCATTGAGTCCCACTGCTGGTTTTCAGCCCCTGAAACGTTCATTCAGTGCTTGTTTGGCTTTTGTTGCACTTTTGAAGCCCTGCTCTGTGTTAGCAGTGCCGAGAATAGACAACTAATTCTGGAAAAAAACCTGCTGACTTCCTAGCTCATCACGTGGAAACCTGCCCAGGCTCCTGGAATACCATGGGATCCCCTATCCAAGCAGCTGGCTGCTACTGCAGGAGGTCTCTGCTGCTGCTGCTTTTCAGATCATGGTGTGGAAGTGGTTGGGATCCAGAGAGGAGTGTGGTTTTCCTGAAACTGTGATCCAGACAGGAGTGTATTTTTCCTGAAATTGCGATCCAGAGAGGAGTGTGGTTCTGAAATTATGATCCTGACAGGAGTGTGGTTTTCCTGAAATTGTGATCCAGAGAGAAGTGTGGTTTTCCTGAAATTTTGATCTAGAGAAGAGTGTAGTTCTCTTGAAACTGTGATCTAGAGAAGAGTGTAGTTCTCCTGAAATTGTGATCTAGAGAAGAGTGCAGTTCTCCTGAAATTGTGATCCAAAGGGAAGTGTGGTTTTCCTGAAATTGTGATCCAGACAGGAGTGTGGCTTTCCTGAAATTGTGATCCAGAGAGGAGTATAGTTCTCCTGAAATTTTGATCTAGAGAAGAGTGTAGTTCTCTTGAATCTGTGATCTAGAGAAGAGTGTAGTTCTCCTGAAATTGTGATCCAAAGGGAAGTGTGGTTTTCCTGAAATTGTGGTCCAGACAGGAGTGTGGTTTTCCTGGAATTGTGACCCAGAGAGAAGTGTAGTTTTCCTGGAATTGTGACCCAGAGAGGAGTGTGGTTCTGAAATTGTGATCCAGAGAGGAGTCTAGTTCTCCTGAAATTGTGATCCAGAGAGGAGTCTAGTTCTCCTGAAATTGTGATCGAGACAGGAGTCTAGCTCTGAAATTTTCATCCAGTGAGAAGTGTGGTTTTCCTGGAATTGTGCTCCAGACAGAAGTGTAGTTTTCCTGACAGCAGAGTTGAATGGAAAAGATGATTAAAAATGCTCGGAGTGTGTGACAGGCACTTGACAGTTCAGAAAACAAGAGCTGGAGACACGACTGAATCCTGGGAATTGGTTTTAGAGGATGGAGTTGCTGTGACAGTAAAAGTAAAAAAAAACCCAACTTCCAACGTGGCCTTGCCTCTGGGAATGTTTCTCTGTCTGTTTAATTTGTTTTCCATCAAACTCTCTGGGAGAAATATCTCCTGCATCAGGATGCAACTGTGTTCCAAACTGTTTTGTGCATCACAGAGTAAAATTAAAGGTACTGCTGTGTTTTTGGAGTAAGGTATCCAAAAATCCGGGGAATATTTGAAAGAAAACTTGCTTTGGGAAATTCCATCTTCCCTCTATCTGTCACTAGAATGTTCGTCTTCCCTCATTTTATTAAACCATTCAGTACATCCAAAAGAAATGAAATATTTTCCCACTTCTATTCATTAGTCTTTAAAGCCTTGATCTTCTGCCAGTTGGGAAAATGAAGAGGGAAAAAATAGCAGGCTGAGTGCTGGAACTTTTGGTTAATACATTATTAACTTCAGTGTTCAGCAAAAAAAAATGATCAATGGATCTACCTGATTTATTGGGGATTAATCAACCAGAAATGAGGTGAAGTTGGTGGATTAATACTTAATCCAAATGGAACAGTGGTGCCCTCTCAGGGATGTTTCACACCTTCCAGCTGCTGAAGGCTGGGGAACATTTATTTATGTTAAAAACATTCCTCCCAAACCCTTTCTGTGCTGTGTTTCCCAAACATGCATTTGCTTTTTAAGGAGTTTTAATAAAGGAGGAGAAGGGAGAAGGAAAGAAAACTGAGACTTTCATCATCTAGGTTTTGCATGTGCAGAAACTTAAAATAATATACACAATTTTGAGGTCAAACAAAGAGGTCATTCTGGAAATACACAAGATTTTTGCTGCCTTGATTAGCTGTGTTCAGCCTAACAAATTCCTAAAAAAACTTCCTAAATGTATTTGTTTAGAATCTAAGCCTCTAATGTCAACCAGAGAAAGAAACAGATGTTCCATTTTGTATTCCACTTCATTTATTTGATGTGTGGAAAAACGTAGGCAGGTTATTAAATAGCTGAAGCAAGTGGGATAACAGAATTCCCATCTTTGCACTACCAAAAGGGCTTCAGAAAAGCAGCAGCTTGGAGGCTTCTGGGAGGAACAAGTGGGATTGAATAGCTCAGCACCTGGGCAATATTAACTTGAATTACCCGTGTGATACATTATGCACTTCAGAGCTTGGGACAGATCTAATCAGTGCTGATTCTGTTTGTTTGGAGGGCTGCAGGTCATTGATTTGTACATTAATCCAGCTTTTACATTAATCAGCTGCACAGCTCTGCGTGTGCCCTGCAGCCCGTGCAATTAATGGGCTGTGTTAAGCAGCTGCAGTCAGAAATCCCATGATTTAGGTGTTTGGGGGAGGCTTGTCATTCCCATCACAGCATCCTGCCAGCCTGGTGTGTCCTCAGGAATGCTGGCAGGGAAATGGAGGAGAAGTTACCTGTGGAAGGGTTTTCCCCTCTGTGGCATCCCTGGTGCTGGTGATGTGGCCCTGATTCCGTGGCAAATCTCTGGTGCAAGCACACAGTTCCTCAAAAGTGGATTTTTAACCCAGCAGCCGAGCAGCACGGGAGCTGAGATGGAGGCAGCGTGTGCTCCAGGGTCCTCACACTGCTCCCAGCTCTCAGGGAGCAAAAATGTGCTGCAAGCCGTGAACACAGGAGCAGGGCTCTGGCCACTCTTGGGGTGATCCTGGTGTCAGGGCTCCTCTGTGCCCCAAACCACGGGATTCCTGTCCCGTGGGTGCAGTATGAATCCAGGTGAGGCAGCAGATGGATCTGTGAGCACAAAGGATGTGTCAAAGTGGCACCCGGGAGAGGGTGCAGTGTGTAAAGGACACAGCACAGGGCCTGTCACGTCTGTCCAGGAGCTGGGGCACAGCCTGGGGGGAGGGAGGTTGTTTAACACAAGCAGCAGGTTTATTCCAAATCCCTTTGCACCAGGAAAGGCTGCTCTTTCAGGAGGGAGAGGTTCTGGACACAGGGAGTGCGAGTTCAGCAGCGTGAGGAGAAAGGGAAGGCTGGGCAGGACTGGCACCAGTGTGGCATCGTGGGTGAATTAATGGGAGCTGCTGTCACTAATTACAGCTGGAATCGTCTCCTCTGGCTCAGGATTCACAGGGCTGGAGCCCCTCTGC
>VZTG01008848.1:0-109311 GCA_013397845.1 Melanocharis versteri
TTCTCCCAGTTTTGGGCACAATAAACCCCGCTCGTCTGTTAAGCTAGGGCTTGTTTCAGAAAGAGTAATTGTGATTTGGGCAGGAACTGCCAGTCCCTGCGAGCCCGGAGAGGCTCCTGTGTCCTGGCCTTGCTATGCAGGACTCTGAAACAGGTGGAGAAATCATGAGCGGATTTCCTTTGGCTTTCTGACAGTGGAGAGCGGTGTCATTGCATTGACTGGTTCAGCAGTAGTTCTATCTGTAGCATAAGGGCATGCCAGTGCGGCGAAAAGATCATAGGAGAAATTACGCCTTTCAAAAATTGCATCCATTCCCTTTTGCTGCATGACTATTTTCCTTGCAGTTAACAACTAATCAATTCCAGGAATTTGAGGGAGGCTGTGAATTAAAGTAACTCTGCAGCTTGCTGGGCTTGCCAGCACCCACTCACCCTTAAGACTGATCCTTTGTGCCACTCCTGGCTCTCTCTGGCTGAAGTCTTCTCCTTTGCATCTTTCTTTTGCAGCAGAAAGGGTGGGTCTCTCCATCTGGATCCTTTTGGTATTCCTTTATTTCCAAAATCCTGTAGTACTCCACCTGTAAACTAAAATAGTGTCTTACAATAAAAGTAAAAATTCATTTGGCAATTTCTGGTTCATTACAATTAATTTTCTTAAAAGCACTTGAAATTGACTTTTCCTACCCAAGGAGAAGTTTGAAGTTGTTCTATATATTTCCTGCTTCAAAAAACAAAAATGAGGCATGACTGTATGTATTTTGGATATGTTAATAAGCAAGACATTTATATTATTTTATTCAATTTAATATATTGAGAACTGACAGTAACGATTTACAAACCATCATTTGCACTACTTACAACTGAAGCAGTTGGGAAATGTCAGAGCAGATATTTTTCTTCCTCAGAAAGGCCAGCTCTGCTAAACTCAAAGTTTCCACAGAAGCATATCAGTTTTCAAAGGAATTTTCACCAGAAAAACCCCTGAAATGGGCTCCAACTTTTTTTTAAGACAAACAGATGGATAGCCTCTGCATAGGCCGTGTTCTGGCACTGGGGGCCCAGAAGTAGGTGTTAAAATCCCATATTCTTCTGCCAACAGTACTGGGGAGCACCCAACACTCTGGGCAACAGTGGTTTCTGCCCCATAGACCTTTTAATCCCATAAAAAATCACCAGACAGTGGCTGGCACTCCCAGGAAAGTCACACCAGGTTTCAGCATGTGTGCTCTCTCTTCCACATGGCTGGGCTGGAGTCTCTTCTGAAACTCCAAACCAATCCTATCCTAACAAAAAAACTGCTTGTAGAGGCACTGCCGTCGTAGTCTTGGAAGGGAAGAAATGCGGTCAAATTAGAGAGATAAGGATATTTTATTTCCAGATATATCCTCCTGCAGCAGTTGCTATGGTTTTGCACATTCTGAAGTTGTTTTACCGCATCAGCACTAAAAACTGTCATAAAACATCAAAGGCATCAGCTGAACAAGAGGCAACTCAGTACCCGTGCTCTATGCTCGTTTCAGAGTTTCTATGTCAAGAAATGCCACAGGTAGTAGTTTTCAGAGTCTATCAGATCTTCAGACCCCCTGCACACTGACCCACAAGGCAAGGTCCTGTACTTTTCCCTTGTTTGAGCAAGACTAAATGTTCTCTCATGAATTAGAAGGACGCATACTATGCATAGCATGTGCACTAATAGATGATCAGTAATTCCTTCTTCCTCACTTCTCTGCATAATTATTTCACCTTTCTCACATACAGTGTGAGAGATGAATCTTCAGTTTAATAAATACCCCCGAGAACATGAAGTGCCTTTCAGTGAGCTTGGGGACAGTTACAACCCATCCCCTTCAAGCATTCAAGTTACTGAGCCAAAAAAGAGGAGCTATATATACTGTTGTGGCAATTATCTTTACAGAATATAAGATTGCCTCTCTTCTCTCTGTTGTTGTTTCTTGACAAGCTTTTAAAAAATGCATATGGGGGCGGGGGAAAAACCTCAAGGTTTTCTCTCAGTTCAGTGAAACTGCAATGGGTGCTGTTCATTTGCAGAAATATCTGACATAGCTTAATTCTGAAAAATAAAAAAAACAAGAGGAACTTTAGAGGTCTTTTTTTCTAATGGTTTTTGACTATGACTATTGTGAAGTTCATGAAGCTTATGTATGTGTAATGCCAGAGAAATGGTGCATTTTTAAAGTCCCAGTTTGTCACCTTGCATGAACTCACAGTTAATTATATGAATAAGGCCAGGAGTAAAATGGTGATTAAAAGGGGTATGAAAAGAACTAATAGTAGTTTTTTAATATGCTGATTCTTTGTGGCTGGCGTTCAGATGACAGCTGACCTAATAAAATCTAGCAGTGATAAAGATTTTTGCCTGCCATTTTGTCTAGCATACAACAACAGCACCAAGTCTGAAGTATTTTTAGTCGGGGTACCTGCAGAACATCACAAGATTTATCTATTTTGGTCATTTGTCTCATGCACTCTTTCATCTTTCTCATACAAGAATGATTCAATTAACTGAGTCACAGCAAAGAAGCCATGCAGAATTTTATCAGAAGGGTTATATGCAAAGACTATGTGCTACTTCACTGGAAACCAATGGCACCAGTCCAGTAACTAACATATGCTATGGCGATGGTGACACCACATGGGAGTGATGGGCTGGGCTGCGGGGTGAAAGGAAGTGCTAAGCAGAGTACACGGTAGACGGAGGGAGCTATTCCAGGTTTATCTTCCCAGCGCTATTTTTAAGTTTTTAGATTAAGTTTGATCTCAAGACAGTCCTTCTTTCCACAGATATAGTCCTTCTTTCCATAGATACAGTCCTTCTTTCCATAGATTGGGGAGTCAATGCAGCACAAGCAATGGAAAATACTTTCCGGTTACAGCATGAACAAGCTGAGCAGAAGGGACTCGCTGGAAGATTACCATCCAAATCGCCATCTGCCCAAGGGAAGGGACAGCATGTAGTTGCACTATTCCTGGAGCAAAGAAAGGACCAGGTAGTTACCAAGTCTTCCTTGCTGTCTGCAGAAAGTTGGTACAGCCCACCTCAGGAGGTTTGTTCCTGCACTGTCTTGTTCATGCTGCCAGTGGCTTTAGCAAAGACAGGCAAACTTCTCCTCGTGTCTCGGCCTCGAAGTTTCTTTATTGCAAGTCCACCAATTTTGGAGTGGGGAGGAGAGAAACAACAACAAAAAAGGACTAAAAATGTGGTACCCTGAAACGGGAGAAAGAGAAGGTAGGATGTGAATATATTTCCGCTTGTATACCTATGACGTTGTCCTAGCCTACATCTTCTGAAGATGTTCACAGACCAGCCCTATTTTTTATTGTTTACCATGACAAAGTTTCTTCAAGTAACAGAGTACTTAGGATAAATGTCAGACCTGAGTTATGGAAAAGTAGTCTGAACATCTATCCTTTACATAAACAAATGCTTTTGTAAAAATTACTTGGCCACTTAACAGTAGAATTGGACCATCAAAGAAGAGGAAACTCCTGCAGCCTATTTTCTGAAATGGATGATCTGACTACAAAAAGCAGTTCACAGAGCAAGTCCCTAAGACTGCAAAAGGGAAAGGCTGTTCAGTTACTCAGCATAATCTCTACCATAAGCTCTATCTTATCCCACAGGTGTAAAATAACAACATCTGATCTGAAACCATCCATAGAGCTGCTAAGTAAACATATAAAAAGCTAAAACTGTAACTGAAACTGCTGGCAATTGTTAGCTGTTGCCAGTGTAAGTGAAGATGTAGGAAAAGTCAATAAAAGGTCATTTCATTCCTCACTTTGCCTCCTGGCTCTCAGCTGCTTTTACTCCAGAAGCTGTTCAGTTTCTTACCAAGTTAAGAAGCTGGCCTAGAAGGCATAGACAGGTAACTTATTCTAGTGAAGCCCCTTCCTCTCCAGCATGTCCATGACACTCCCTAGCTTTCATGGGAGCATAGAGAATTGCTCCTGCAGACCCACCCACATGAGCAGGATTCCACTTTGCCATGGCACAGAAACTGGGGAGCAGCCAGTTACACCAGCAATGCTCTCTTTCCCTGCTGTCAGAGAAGCATGAAGAGCTCATAGGGAAGCTGAGCGCTGAGTCTGACATTTACAAACTAAGAGCAAGGCTAGCTGCAATGTCTACAGGCATAGAACTTTCATTCACAGTTTCCAAATGTTCTGCTTCACGGAAGTCGAAAGCTCCCACTGGTCCCTCAGGAGCCTACCTGGGATCAGAAAATAATTTTATCTAGCACAGAAGACAGCTGGACATTACTGTGATCAGGTTTGATACGTTCCCAGAGGTTGGTAGTTCATTGGACAATATCACTGTTATGTTGGGTTTGCTTCTCTGCTACATGGATGCATAATTTAAGACAGTGAGATGAAACATAGCACACAGAATTCTACTTGCTTTATTCCTAGCTCAACAGTTGCAGTCAGTCAGTCATTTTATATCTGTATATAGCACTTAATCCATATTGCAATAACTCATGTACCATGTTATATTGCTGCGCTGAGCCTCTGCCAGTTTCAGATCAGTCACCTCTGTCAAGTCCCATAGGATAAGAGGGCCTGTAAGACCTATTCAAAATATTTCTTTTACCCTGGATGGCCACACATGATCTAACTTCCATCACCAGACAGGTGCCAGGGGAAGAGCAACTGATGTGGAGAAAGGCTGTTGGAAATGGTATTCATGCCTGTGTCATACCAGCTGCTGAACTTCTGCTCTTTTGTTATCTGAATGTGCACTTGCAGTGCCTGCCTGGATAGCCTCTTATTTTAATTGCTATTACTTTCAATGACATTAATCTGGGGGAGGGAACTTAGAGTTAAAGCAGCATATTTTATGTTTATAGAAATGATAATCATGTTCAGAGAGCAGATTAAAAGGGTTCTCATAATGATGGCAGTGAAGGCAGAAGATAGAGCTTTCATTTCCATAAAGCATTAAGCAAACCCTACTTTACTGCCAACACAATCTGCTGCTGGCTCTAACTATTTATGTTTATTTTTATGTATTTATTATGGGTTTGTCCCCTGCTGTCAAGGAGACAGGCTTCTGCTCCTTACCTTTCAGGAATGCATTAATCCTGGTGATTGGTTAATGTATGGGGAGGGAACGGAGCAAGGGGAATACAAACTGCAGCAGCCTAGTGCAGTGTAAATCCTGGGAACAAGCTGAACTAGATAGAGGTGGAATCTGGGAACTGTTCTTAATCCTGACGATTACAAGCAATGAGAAAGCACAGAACCCAGAATAACACTCTTGGGTAATAGCAGACTTTTTTGGTTTTTCTCCAAGTGGAAATTTTATTAGTGCATCCCAGGTTGGGGTTTTGGAACAACAAAATACAAGTTGATGCAGAGTTAATTCTCGTTTCTGCTGCTGGCCCCAAAAAAGCAGGTGTCGTCATGGGCTGTTGGCTGCCTCCTCCTGTGCACAGGGCACAGTAATTAGAACAGCATGAAAAGCCCGGTGAAGCCACCAGAGCTGGCACAGGGCAGCGTGCCTAACAGAAAAGCAGTGGGGGAAGTAGTCTCTTGATGGGTGATGTCGCTGTAAATAAGCCTTAGGTTAGCCCAGAAAAATTCGGTTAAAACCTTACTTTTTTTCCTGTTTGCTGGGTTGCCAAATTTGCTGAAACTCCACTGGCTGTATGACTAATCATGCCTGTTAGTATTTTCCCCCCTGTGATGAACCTAAGTTACATTCAGAACACCCATTGCAAACCCAAAGGCACTGAAGGAAAAGACAAGGAAGGGAATCCTAAATTCTGAAATTTCCTGTTCCTGTCCAACTGAACATTTGTCATCTTCTAAACCCTGTGAATGCCTTAACCTTTTAATTATTTTTAATGATGTGATAGTTTAATCCTTTCCTTGCTGGTTCATCATAGGGACATCAGTGATCCAGTCAGATGTTGTGAGAAGTGAATGGATCAAGTACACAAATGAGCTCTAGTAACAGCAATTTAAACGTCTCTCCCAGTCCATGCCTCCTCTCCACAGCCTCCATAGCAACCATGTTTTTGAGAATCTTTGCAAAGATTCTCAAAAATTCGGTCTCTAGGGGAAAGTAAGCCCCTAAAATCACATTAAAAATCTGAAGCAGGAAAACCAGAGAATTCTTGCACAAAGCACAAGAGGGAAACATCACAAAATCTGAACCTCCAAGTCACACATCAATTCCAATTTTACAGTTTTCAATTCCATCAGTGCCAGTTTTCAGCATCATTATAGCCTTGTGATGCCTTTAAAAACTAGGAGGGAGGGAGGCCTTTTCAGTGCAGCTCCACTGAAACCTGTGTCTAATGATAATTTAAAGTAATTTATAACCCATAAAGCACTCGCAGCAAGGCCAGTATCACAGTATCTAGTGATATTTATGAGTTTGCAGGTCCCAGTTCTAATAATATGAATAATATGCAGATTATTAATGAGATAAAAGAGTGTTTATTGTTCATCTTTCATTAAAAGTACTAAGCGAGCGATCTGCAACCTACTGACATCTGGAATTATGGTTTGTGTTATCTGCAGATTTTGCTTTGTTTGCTCAGAATGGGTCAGATCATAAGTGGTTTATGGTGCTCTTTAACATACAGCTATGGCATAAATAGGCTGAAAAGACAGATGCTAGGCAAGTCAGCAGTTTACTGATTGGACATTCACTGCATTTGCAAGATTAACACAACTTCTGTCCTGAACAAAAAGAAAATCAGGGACTTCTACATTCCCACTGAACCAGATGAGTACTGGTGGTTGCAAGGAAAAGGGACACTGCTATCACACGAGAACCTGCATTATGACAGAGAAAAAGACTAAAGGATAAATATAAAATTCTCTGCTTTCTGAAGCAGCATTTGTGCAAAACATATATATGCATAAATACTTCTGAACATTGTTTTATTGCCTTTCATTTAGGGAAAAATGTGGTGATAACAGAAAAGCAAGCATCAAACTTTCTTTAAAAATAAGTTATAGTATCAAGCCTAAATTAGCAAATCTGCAACTGCTCTGTAATATCCTCCTGAACCTAAATGTGTGTTATAAGAGGTGTTTTATATAGAAGGCATGACATAAATTAACACAAAAAGCAAGGAATCTGGTATGGAGTAAGGTACTTACTCCATGCAGAGGGGAGATTTAAAACTAGCTCTGTGTATACCAGGTAAATAATAACAAAAACATCACTAGAGCATCAGGCAAAGCCAATGTGAAGGCAGGCTTCCTGCATTTATCTCCTCTCTTTTATGAAGTACAGCAGCAACACTTTGACTCTATTTTGCTAGAATGTAATTTCTGGCATTGTATTTGTCCAGTGCCTCTGCTGGCATTTTGGTTTGGACCTCTCTAGATTCTCACCACAGCAGCAGCAGCAATACCCTCATGATATAGTGCTGCAATCCCTACAACTGTGTATCATTAGTGGGAAATCATTTTAATACTCTTGTAAACACCATCAGAGAGCCAGGAGACTATTTGTATTTGTTTTACTGTCACAGACTAAACAGCCTTATTCCAACCCTGTCCATCAAGTTAGTGCTGGCCCAGGTTCAAAGCACTCTAAACCTGCCAACTCCAGTCTGGCTTGAACTTTAATAGAACCAGGCAACCACTTTCTGGTGCAGACAGTGCAAGCATATCAGTTGCAAATACATGTATTGATTAGGTGCCCTTGCTCCATCATACAGAAGGCTGCAATCCCTGTGTTGGAGGCCCAGCACTTTGCTCCAAAGGTTTTATTAGAGGTTTTATACTTCATATTGGCAGAACTTTTCATTTTCCCCACATGGAGAAAATGTAGGTGTATAAAATATTAGATAATCTTCTTACATAAAATATCTTACATTTTTATGTAAGAATACAGTCTATATTTAGTCCAAAGTCTTCCCCTCTGAGGTAACACTTGGTTTTAACCCAAGAAGAAGGAGAAATCTTGGCAGAGTGTTGAAAGAGAGATTTTCTGACCTAGTCACTGGAAGAAATTGTATGATTTTTAGATAAAAGTTATACTTTTCTTTCAAAAAGACTGAATATTCAGTTCAGCCCACCACAGTTAACTATAAAACACAAAACTGTTAACCAAAACACGGTTGCTTAGAGGGGTTTTCAAGCCTTAGCTGGGTGGGAGGAACAGCGGGTGACCTGGGGACACAGCTAGCCAGGGAGCTGGAAGCACCCTCCCACAGAGCCACCAGGATGAAGTTTCCTTGGCAAAGTGGGGTTGCACTAATAGCTGCAGAGCACCTGTGAGGGTGTACTGCAGTGGTGGTGTACCCCAGTCTGCACTTCCAGCTCTTCCTTTAGCCACTGCTGCTGGAAGTTGAGAAGGAAGCCTCATCTGCCCAGTCAAAGGCCAGGTCTATATTAAAAATATTTGCCAGAAAGAACTGCAGTCACAGGGAACAGGAAGACACAAAGTTGATTAATGCATTTTTTTCAATGCTGAACAAGTGCCTGTGGGCAGTTCCCAGAAGCAATGCTGGTAACAAGACAATTCTGAGTGACTGCACACTCAAGCGCATTTCTTTTAGCCCTCATTTTTCATCTTTTTTGTTCACTTTCTGTCAACAGCAAAGTGTTCAAAGCTAAGCTCCGCTGCTCATGGAAAGCAAGATGTTAGCTCACCTCTCAGCTGCAATCAAAATTTGAATTGTGTGTCTAATAAATTGGGGTTGCGTTGGTTAGTTACAAGAGCTAACAAAAGTACCTCTTAGGATTTGCATAGCAATCCTATACAGGAGGAGCTTCCAAGTACAACTATCAAATATTCACAAGTGCTTGTAACCTTTTCACTTGTGTCCAGATGCTCTCCCCCATACCATGCTGTGCAGGAACTGCCACTAAAATCAGCACAATTCCCAACAGGAAATGCTACTCAGCTTGAGTAAAGGTGACAGAATCAAGCCCTTGGAGGGGGAGGATGAGAAAACTCAGTATTAGTTTGAATAATTAATGTATCTGAGAATATCCTAATCTCTTTATGAAGAGAGAGGCAAAATCTAAATACATTATTCATGATGAATTATTCAGTTAGCTGTGTATGAATTATCCTGGGAATATTTCACTGGCTTTTAAAACTTCTTTCTTAGAACAAATAAATCTAGCTTGGGAAAAACATCCCCTTTAGTGGCCAACCACATTTTCAAACTAGTCTGTCAGCCAAAGATAAATTTAAAATGTTTCCTAGCATTTATATGTACTGTAGCATCATCTAGGAATCCAAGCAATACATTTGCATCATCGTAGCATCATGGAGGAATCCCAGTAATAGCTTCTCATTATCTTCAGTGCAGTACAGACAAAGATGTGACTGTAATGCTGTTAGACTCAAATGAAAGTGTAGATGTATTCTAACACCATAAGATTTTATAAGACCAAATCTAAAATTCTGGAAAGAAGGACTAATTGCTGACTAAGCATACAATTATATACGCACACCTTCAAGACCATCTCCATGAAAAGTAGTATGTTTTCAATGTCAAACCTGCCACATGAAGTGAGACAGAATTTTTCCTAGGAATCCTTCACTAAGCCCTACTGCCAAAACCTCAGAAGCTCAAGGGAAGGATGCATCTATGAATAAACAAGATAGCTGGATTTCGCTTTATGAGCTCTGAAATCCCATGAGTGCATTATACTTACTAAAATACTTTTTTCCCGAATTTGTACAGTTAAAATTATCAAGGTGGGAGAGGTTTAATATAGTCATGCATAACGAAACAAGCCCACTCCAATATCATCAGAGAAGACATCAGATCAGGCAACTTAAGTTTCTCCATTCTTTGCATCCCTCTACTTTTTTCTTTGGTAGGACAGTTTGCAGAAAACATTGTGTCCCTAGTAAAATACAGAAGGGTAACACAGCGGATGTAGCAGCTTCACCTGTGCTTATTCTAATGCAATGAAAGGCGTGTGAGATGAACTAGTGGGAATGTCAGGTGTTTAAAACTCTTACAAAAAATACCCAAGAGAAAAACCTTAGTACCACAATGCCACAAGGAAAGTGTCACCAAGCTCAAAAAAAGAAATAAGCTGGAAAAAACTTCTTAGCCTTTTAAGCCAAGACAGAAGAAGGAAAAAGGGAGGATAAGAAGTGGCATCACAGATGGAAAATGGAAAACAGCTATGACGGATCTCAAGCTTCAGTGAGAAACTCTGCTCTGTCTCAGCAGGGGGACCTTTTGAATCACATTTGTGATTCTTACTTCACTTATTTGAGGTCTGTTTTGCTTTAAATCCTGTGTTCATTCGTGGGTATTTTCTCTCTCTTAATTAAACCTTCATATCAGACTTTTATTAAGATAGAGGCAAAGCCTATACCTTCCTCATTCTCTGAAGGTTATCTTCTGAAATAGGATTGAATTCTTTTAATGGAAAGAGACAGGGGAGAGAACTGCTAAACCTATGGGAAAGTTGTAATTCCACAGTTATTTCTAAGAATACAAAAGATTGTTTTATCTTGTATCTGGACAATCCAATTAGCCTAATGTCTGGGAATTAAGCAGGCTGCTGATCATGTTGGAGGACTGACCTATTTCAGTGGAAAACGGTTGTATTTGCACAGCAGTCTCACTGAGGCTTGGTAGCCAAGTCTCCAGAAACATCCTGAAATTTACCATGGGCCATCACTGCTCGAAGAAGGAATGGTAACTTGTTCTTGAAAATCACAGGCACTATAATACCTGTTCACTGGCTGGTATGCACCACAAAAGTCAATGTGGTCAGATTTTCACATGGGTATCCCCAGTTGCTGAATTCACAGGTTTGTTTTCTAAACAAGTAATTAGCTAATGGCCTCCAGATCCATAAAATATTTATGAAGTTTTCCCATTTCAGAGTGTGAAAAGAAGTCTTGCTGGTTTGAAAATTTTCAATAAATACTTATCTCAAAAGCAAATTTCCCTCCCCTTCCCCTTTCTTTTTTCATTCTTGAATGACACAGAGTGACATAGAATTACTAAGTGTTACCACAATTTAGGAACTGTGTTTTGGCGGAACAGCTTTTTGTCCTGTGTCGCTGTTGAGGCAGACGCAACATATACGGATTCACTCACAACTTCGGGCAGAAAAAGCCATTCATTCCAAGAGCCAGTGTCATTTATACACTTTTGTGTGTTTATCAATCATGCTACTTATTCATTGCGTCCTTAACTACTACAATACATCTATTGGCTATTATTTAACTACAGCATACCTCTATTGGTCATTTATAGCATAAGCGTTCAGGCATTTGGAAAAACACCAGGTGCAGCCTTGTTGCTGTTTTCTCTCTCTCTTGTTTGGATTTCTTCTACTAAGTTTCTCACGGATACAAATGAATTGTGCTAAGATCAATGTTGGAATCAGACAGGTTGTCAGACTTGCTGTTAATTCCCACAGTCCTGTGTTTGGTTTGCTTCACTAGTTCACTCCACACTTTGGAGTGTTTCCAGCTGCAGTCAAGAGCAGAACCGTGCAAAGCTGGTTCCCCTCTGCCACCCACAGGGAGTGCCTTTTCTGTCAGCAGAGGTGCCAGAGGGTGTCACATACTTCCATGGATGGCCACAGCCTCAGCCACAGCTCATTCCCCTCAGAGAAGGGATAAAGAGCCAAACAAAGTTATTGGCTATGCTGGGACAGCACCATACACAGCATAAGGGCTCTCTCACAGAGAAACATTGCTCTCTTCATCCTTTTTTAAATGGAGTTTATGATACTTAAAACATTTGCATTTACCTCCACAAGCCCGCGTGATACTTTTTTAATCAGTGACAACACAAGTGGAAACTACAGGGAAGTAAATCTTTATCAACAAGAATTAGTTAAATGTTTGGTAAAGGAAGTTTCACAGTTTCAGAGGTGGGAATTTTTGTGTCACCTTCACATTTTATTTTCATTCTCAAACTTTGTGTTGATCTCCTTCTAGATAAGATAATTATTCTACAGAAGACCTTTTTAGATCTCAGAGCTCTGCATGCTTTAAAAAGGAAATAGAGAAAAATAGGAAGAAAATTTTAAAAATCAGAAAACATAAACAAAATTAAGAGATGTTTGGAAAATAAGTCCTATAACAACATACCATGCAAAGCATTTGACACACATGACATCTTTGTCTATAAACTGGAGAGACATGGATTTGACAGATTGAGCACTTGGTGAATAAAAAATTGACTGGATGGTCGCAGTCAAAGAGTTGTGTCAATGGTTCAATGTCCGAGTGGAGGCCAGTGATGAGTGGTGTTCTCCAGAAGTGGATATTGGCAGCAGCATTGTTCAACATCTTTGTCAGTAACAATATCCACATTGACAGCAAGTTTGCTGACAATGCCAAGCTGTGTGGTGGTCAACATGCTGGAGGGAAAAGGTGTCATCCAGAGAGATCTTGGCAAGCTTCAGAGGTGGATCTATGTGAACCTCATGAAGTTCCGCACGGCAAAGTGCAAGATCCTGCACCTGGGTCAGGACAATTCCAAGCACAAACACAGACTGGGCAGAGGATGGATTGAGAACAGTCCTAGGTAGAAGGACTTTGGGTTACTGGTTGATGAAAACCTCAACATGACCCAGCAATGTGCCCTTGCAGCCCAGAAACCAGCCATGTCCTGGGCTGCTTCAAAAGCAGCATGGGCAGCAGGGCCAGGGAGGGGATTCTGCCCCTCTGCTCTGCTCTCATTAAACCCCACCTGTAGTGCTGCATCCAGCTTCAGGCTCCCCAGCACAGGCAGATCTGCTGGAGTGAATCCCAAGGAGTCCATGAAGATGATCGGAGGGCTGGAGCACCTCTCCCATGAAGACAGATTGGGAGAGTTGGGCTTGTTCATCCTGGAGAAGAAGAGGCTCTGGAGAAACCTTCTAGCAGCTTTCCAGTACCTAAGGGGCCTACAAGAAAGCTGGAGAGGAACTTTTCACAGGCACGTGTAGGGATAGGACGAGGGGGAATGGCCTTAAGATGAAAGAAGGCAGGTTTAGGTTAGATACTAGGAAGAAATTCTTCACTGGTAAAGTGGTGAGACACTGGAATAGGTTGTCCAGAGAAGTTGTGGATGCCCCATCCCTGGAAATGTTCAATCCAGGTTGGATAGAGCTCTGAGCAACCTGGTCTAGTGGAAGGTGTCCCTGGCAGGGAGATTGGAAGTAGATGATTTTCAAGGTCCTTTCCATTCCAAGCCATTCAATGATTCCATGATATTAAGAGGCCTAGTCATTTAATCTAAAGGTAATAAAAGATGTAGCTGCCAGAAATACATAAAGTTAATAAATAAGAATCCATATCAGCTTCTTATGTGGCACTCTTCACAAATAGATCTCAAAGAGCTTTGTATGGGAGATCACTCTCATGAGGACAAAGACCATTTATTTTCAATTGTATTAAAAATACCATTTAGAATTTCAATCCAGAAGGTATACATCTCCCCAAAAAGGACTTACTTTCTGAAATCTCTTCTACAGCTTGAGCATATATATTGTCATATATATAAGCTGGATGAAGAACAGTCAGGCAAGGAAAGAAATTGGCTCATGTGGGAAAGAACTGGCCTCATATGAGGCACCAGAACTATTTCTCTTCTTGACTATTTTAGCAGTTCTGAGCAGAAGGCAGTTTAATTGCTCATGTCTTTCGTGATGTAAAATGTCTTAAGGTCATCTCTCATTTCCTCCATAAAATAGTTTACCACAGAGCTTTTGCAGGAAGGGATATACCAGAAGATTACTGACTATTTGGATTACTCATCAGGGTCTGATATTATGGTATGTTTAAAAGAATTATGAGAAATTAAAAAACAATGTGCACGTTCACTAGCAAGAAAAAAAGTTGGGACTGTGAGATGTGATGTTTCCTGCTGAAAGATCCCCAAACTCTTTCATTCATCCAGTGAAAACTGCTCAGTGTCTGAACCCTCTTGTGCAGCAGTAGGCAATAAAACTCTCATCGGTGGAGAATTAGCCCAGCCATCAGAGCAGTGTGCTTCTTACTTCTCTCAGTTGGCCCTATCTCCACTTTGAACAGTTCACTTGATAGATAATTCAGCAAATCAGCATGTTACCTTTTCAGTGATTTTATTCACTCTAAGTCAGAGCTATACTGCAGGATGAAAACAAACCCTAGGGAAGCCGTCTGATCCAGCCAGGCATGGCTAGCTCCTGCGTTGCTCTTCTGCTGCCAGCCATCATAGCAGAGCTGGATGCGATCAATACCACATCCCACCAAATGCCAGCATTTGTCATCTTAGTGAAAAGTGACATGGTTCAGAAATTATAACTTTAGAAGGAAATTCATACAGCAACCAATGAATACCGGTCACTGAAAATAAAATTGTATTACAACCAGTGGCTAACCTGCCAGTGCTCACACACTTCAGCTTAGAAGGAAGCATCATAATTAGAAGAACAGCATTTATTGAGGTGGGTGGTATCTTTGTCAGGCTTCAGTCCTAAGGGTAGATATGTCATCTTAGATGTTACCTGAATATCTAGGAAGGTGTGAGATCTTTGGAAGCTTTTAATCATTTTGGAGTTTCTTTTAGGCTGAACTTACTGTCTCTGCCTTCTGTTTTGCTTTTCTTCTCAAGTTCTTTGATTAATCTGATCCACTTTTTGCTCCAGCTGAAGTCAGTGTGAGTTTCACCTTTGATTTCACAGAGCTTTGGCTTTGCCAGTATAAAGGAATTAGCCTTTTCTGATGAGGGTAGTTTGGTGTTAATGGTATAAGACAAGGGAAAGGCAAAGGTCATGGATAGGAGGACTTGTATCTCCTGTACACAGATTAGATAAAGCAGAACAGAAGGGGAGAACAAGTAGACACTGATAAATGCCAACACTATGAAGCCATCCTGTAAGGCTAGATGTTGAGGGGGAAAAGGGTACAGTCCAAGATCAAGGAAAAAAAAAAAAAAACATTTCAGGCCAGTGCCATCACAGGAGACATTACACTGCTACATGTCAATGGGCTCTGGTGTGGATAGGGCTGCTGCTGCCCCAGCTCGAATTCTCTCTATCTCCTGGGAGGGGAGAGACTCCCTACATCTTTGAATCTGTTGGGTTTGTGCCACAATATCCACAGACTCTATGTGGTTATCGTGTTGCCCTATGTATAGTACTTGTTACAACTACTAGCAGCTCCATTTTCAACTACTCACAGAACCAACCCAGCTGCATAAAATCACAATTTTCATCCTGGAGTTTGTGTTTGCAACTGGGGCCCACCCTGTTCACCTGGCCATTTTGCAGATGTGTCCAAGAGCTGGAAACAGCACCCTCATCTTAACATCCTATCCACATCCCCATTCTCTCACCACAGCACCTGCCGCATTTGCTGGGAAGGATGTCCAAAAAGAGAGAGATGATTTACAGAATGGAAAAGGATTTATAAACAATGAGTCATTCATATTCCCTCTGAGACAGAGGCAAATCTCAGCAGCTGCAGAAAGGAACATAAATGCCAATGGAGAGGGTTTGAAGGGGACCATAATGTGCATGTTTGAGCCTCCAAACATGACCCTTTGGGGCAGTTACCTGTCTACCAAGTATTTTAGATCCCAAGCTTTAAGCTCATATTCAAACAAAGTTAGAAAATGAGACAGCACTGTGGTAAAAGCTAAAAACAGTGCAGCCCACAATGCTTTTTTTTTTTTAATAGAAATGAAGCTCAGTTTCATATTATACTGAGACTTTCATTATTTTCTGTTAAGTATTTTCTGATATACTTTGTAAGAAAATTATGATACTGTCGCAAATAGATAGCTCAAGTTCTTGCCTTGCATTTGGACATTTATTAGGGAGTGAAGTCCCTTTTGGGGGGTATTAGTTGTCACAGAGTGATACAGATCAGTGAGGTATAAGACCATTTATTTGTTTGATAGTCTGTAAAAACGTCAGGTAAATTTATCCTAGTATTTTAATGCTGAGAGATACAAAATGCAGAAGACACAAGGAAAAGGGAGAGGAAGCAGTACAGGAGGGATTTGAGCCAGGGAATATAGAAGGTATCTTCCCATCCTTAAACTGATCCAAGTCAGTGAGGACCACATATGGGTTCTTTGGTCCAGACACTATTTCTGTTTGGCATGCAAAACAAACCTGTGCATGGCTGCCTTCTAATCTGTAGCAAATACAAACTACCAAACCACTACTAAGTGGCAGAAGCATTTACTTAGCAGTTTCTCAGACAAATCTTCGCTTTGCATGATGACAGATTCCCTTGTAACAACAGTCTAGAGATTTGCTTGGTTGACTTATTGATTATTGGAAGCAGTACTTTAATGCTGACTTTCCCAGAAGACCATGCAGCATGTTTGATTTTAACTATCCCTTGCTATTAGTAAGTGTAAATATTCATTTTCAGAATTTAATCTTATTAGGCACATATCTACAAAAGAATAATGGTTCATGCAAGATGAAAGCAACCGGGGATTTTGTCAGATGAGATCCAATAAGAAAATTAATGTTATAAGCTCTTTGTCTCCATCTGCCATCAAGCAAAATGAGCCTAAAATATTGGCACAGATTAGCCTGGGACCATTCAGGCAATATATTCTCCATGGAACTAGGTCCGCTTCCTGCAAAGATAAGCACATATATATATAGGTACACACATACATATTCTTACATCCATGAACTTGGATCCCATGTATGATATGCAGATGTGTAAGTATTTACAGAATCACGCCTCAAAGGTACCACAGACCCAGAGAGCTGCTGCCATGCCAGTGGCTAAACTAATGGTTACAAATATGGTTTTTCTCTCTATTTTGATTGAGAATTATTTTTACAGTGAAAAAGGAAATAAAATCAATTGTAAGGTTTTTTTATACACTTCACGCTAGCAATGCCTCAGCTATAGAGAGAAAGGGTCTGGCCACAGCACTTCCAGGGCAGGTGGCACGGGGCCAGCAGGGCAAGTCAGAGCAGGGATCTCTCGCCACAGCCCCATCCCGCTGCCCAGAGGTGGCAAGCGGAGCTGGACTGGGGACCGTGGCCCCAGACATAGGAATGGAGCAGGTTCGAGGCCAAGCAGGGGTTCAGAATCGGTGAAAGATGTGGGCAGGAGTGGGCAGAGCTGCAGAGAGCTCAGAGGGTGACCCGGGGCAAGGGCTGAAGCTGAAATGCAGCTGAAGCCCCCAGAGGCATCCCTGCCCCAACAAGGTTTCCTGCAGCCTTTCTCACACAGCTCTGCCCCTGAGCTCACTCAGGGCTACTCCACTGCACCCTGCAGCACCGGCCTTGGGCACACATCTCAAAACCCTTTGGGGCTGTGCGATTTCTTCAGGACCCCATAAGAAAAGCAAAATATTTTATATCTTTTAGAAGACAATTTTTCTTCTCTATGTAAAAAACCAACAGTGATTTTGAACAACAGTTCATGGTTTTGGTGATCAAGAATTTTATTTTTCTTTCTGTTTTTTGTGGGTTGTTGGGTTTTTTTCTGAGCTAAAGAGGTGACTTCTGGTATGCTTTTTGCCTGTTTTGTACAAAAGGCCTTTAAAATCTTCAACTATTGTATTTCTTTTAACTCCAAATAGTGAACAGCATTGAATTGCTGCCATAAAATACGAGTCCCCTAAGGAGACAGACATGATTACCATATTAATATTCCATGTAGTAACAAATATATGAAGTGGTAACTCATTACTCTGGGAAGAAACACACTCTGATGATTAAAGAAACACATCTGGGAGAAAGGCTGCTGTTAACACTAGCGTAAGTAACTGGACATATACAGCAAGCAACAAATCACTTGAGAGTGGGACAAAAGTTTTATGGATGGGTGGAGACTACAAATGTGAAATTAGGCAATCCCCATCCTTCTAGAGCATTCAGTAATAAGAATGACCATAAATGTCCTTCATCTGATATTTGTATTCACAAATGCTGTGAAAACCATAACGTAATGCCTCAAGCAGAAATAAATTTTTAAACATGTCTCTCCTTGAGAAGAAGCTTCTTGAACAACTTCATATCCCGCTTCATGAATAATGGGATTTTGTGGAGAGATGTCTTACATTTTTTCCTTCTTGGCCCTTAACCCACACATTTAAATCTTGATATGCCTTTACTCATCCTATATAAGCATTCAGCAATCCCTTATTCCAGCCTTAGATCTGTTTATTAACAGGGATTTTGATCCTGCTCTGCCAGGTTGCTGTTGTGCAGCCAGTGAAAGCGCATCTGCCCTCTCTCACCCCACAGCAGTATTGCCTAAGCCCACCTTTCCACCCTGGCATTGCCCTTTTCCACTCCTGTAAGGCTTCCACAACCCACTCTGAGATCAGACAAACTCCAGCGCACCCCCTCTCACCCCACACTGTTCTGAACAGCCCTCTGAACCACTGACAGTGCCATCTGCAAGCCTTGCGCTGGCACAGGCTGCACAAAGGAAGCACCACTGAGGCACCTCTTATCTTTTAGCAATCTTCTAACGAGCATGTTTCAAAAAGCTTTAGATTCAAAAAACAGAGGCATGAAACACCTTTAGCAGACCTCAGTGGAGAAGAGTTTGTGTGTGACAACCCTCCATCTTCTATCTCAATTATTAGTTTAAACATAGCCAGGAATATTTCACATTAGGCTTCTAAATTTGGTGCCCACAAAGGAAATTGCTAAACTGAAATTGCTGGAAGCTATTACAGTGAAGGAATTATGCTTCTCTCTGTCTATATCTTGACATACATATATGAAATATATATGAAATGTTTTTCAAAATTACTATAAGCCGGCATCTAGGCAGCCTCTGATAAGGCAGTCACACACTTTGCAGAAAGAAGGTCTATCTATGTAATTTTTACCTACTACATTTCTAGAGTGACAATTTTAAGCCCTAAAAGATTAAAGATGTTGAAAAGGGCCACCATCTCCTGACAAAGCAGCATTTGAGCTAACAACGCTTATACTTTTCTTCTGAAGTTGTTATTCTATTGACTTCAGATCTTCCCACCACTTTTGTCACTCTAACTAGCAGTTTGCTTTGTTCCAAAGAGGGTGAATCCGTCTTTTCTCCACGGTCATAGTGCCTAGGGGAGGTTGCCTTGGCCCACATTGCAGCAAGAAAGATTTGGACTGGATAATAGTGGGAAAACTGTTCTAACAGTAGAGTTCCTAAGTCACTGCGCTGGTAATTCAGGAGGCTGTGGACCCTCTCATGCTGGGGATTTTGAAGAACTGGGTAAACATTTGCCAAGAATTGTGTAAACATATCTATGAAGAGACAGACTAAGGGTGACTTCTAAAGCTTCTGGTTGTCTGTGAATCTCTGGAACAGAATATGTCTTAAAGCATTAGGCTGAACTGGAAGAGCAGTTTTCCTTTTTGGCCAGTCCCAGAAGAAAAGCAGTATTCCTGCGCCTCACAGTACTGCAATGAACTCAGCTGTGAAAGCTGTCATAACAACGTTCATCCAACTGTGCATACAAAATGCACACTCAGTTACCATAACCAATGTAAGACTAAATGTGTGTTTACCTACAGCCATTCCTCGCCCAGCCTTGCATTTTTCTGCAGGCATTGACTGATAGGTACAATTATGGTGGCTCTATGCATAATTCAGTGCACAAAGACCGGGCTAGGTTCGTAATTTTTTTTTCCCAAGGAAGCATCAATCTTCTCCGTAGGAAGAGAAAAAACAGGGAAAGACTGGTTAATAAAAATAGCAAGCAAGCTAGCTAGCACCACTAGCCCAAGTGTTTCAATTATAATTCATTCCATTTCAGCTGCAACATTCAAGACATATCATGAGCATCACGCAGTGATGTGCATACTCCCACACCCGTTGAAAGTGGATCATACATCAATATACCATATACGATAGTCACTACCTGTATTTTGAGTCTCCATTCCTTCATAAAGACTTAGCAATTTCACCAGATTCTGTGGAGTTTATCTAGATTTACTTTGGCAGAAAAGTAAAGGAATGTACTGCAGAGATGTCTGTTTCACTCAGAAGTCATTTAGTTCTCAGAGAGAAAGGTTTGGCTGAAAACAGCATAGAACTCCAAAGATTCAAAGTGTATTAGAAACAAACAGAGCAACCCATCATAACCAAGCAAGACATTTTCAGTGACTAATGCCATACCTTGATGGTAGTGATGAATTTATCAGAGAGCTTGGGAGTGTATCAGAACAAGATGCTTGACTCACAAATAAACCTCTTTAAGTGATGTTGTATTCACTGGCCAAGTTGCATAGCCTGCATTTATTCTTGCTAAATGCCAGGCACTTGGTGAGTAAAAAAATTATTTGAATTACAAATTTTTCTTTTCTCTTTTTTTCTTTTTTAATTAGGCTTCTGGATTGGCCAATCATGCCATATTGTGGAGTCTTGAATGGCTGTTTCACTGGTGTTCCCTTCCCATGATGCTTCTGAAAAAGCCATTTTTCTGTCCTTATTTAAACATAAGGCTTTCTAGAAAATGGGGAGCTTACTTTGAAACAATTGTTCCTGCATGGTTTTATTGATGTTACAGAGTCTTAGCTGAACGTTTTCATCAGGCTTCTCCAGATAATGTATAATCAGCTTAAAAGAAAGAGCTTTTAGTCTTAGACAAGACTAAATCACCCTTCCCAGTCCCAGTGGGCTGAGCCCCACCCAACACCTCATAGGATTGTTCCTTCCCAGAGAAGGTGCAAACATCAAAGTAGTCTGATGGCAACAGTCTGGCGATGCACAGAGTGACATGGAAGGTTTCCACTCACATGCTCTGGATTTAGCGTTGAGTCCCTCGATGTACAGAATCATGTCTTGACCCTTGAGAGTGATCAGTGATTATCCTACAGAGTGTACTATTGATAATCTCCTTGTTGTTGCTGGAAATGCCAGCAGAAGCTCTGCTGCTTGTGCAGTCTGTCCATGCTCTTGAACTTGTCTTTGAAGGCTGTGCTTACACCAGAGCCTGGCTGAATGACTTGGAGTCTGTCACCCACGCTCATGACTCTGCAGATCATCTTCATCAGCTGGTATTGCTTTCAGTCTTCATCTGGCTGAACCTGTTGACTGATTATTGTATGAATGCAGACTTGGGGAGATGTGTAATGCAACATTTGTGAGGCCTTCAATTCTACTTTTGAACTAGAAATTTTATTTTTCCCAAAGCAATGCATTTAATTTGGCAAGGCTTACTTCAACAATATGCATGCATTTTCCAGAGCAAGCAAAAATCAAGCTTCTGTGTCCGTATGCCAGAATGGGGACTATGTATGTGTTCACTTGAGACAAACAGTGAGAACACGTGCATGTGTGTGTGTGTCTAAGTTCCAAATGTATAGTATTTATCAGCCACATTATCCATACATTATCAGTACACATCAGAATTCTCAGCCATATTCCAAACCGTTTTCACAGTTGATCCTTTATGGGCTAAATTCTCTTCTCCATAAAATTTCTAGAGGGACTCATGGATGAAGAGTCTTTAGCACTGTTTTCACCTCTCATTGTCATGTTATGACATGAACATGAATTTTAATTGCAGATTTTTGGTCTATCAGCTCTATAAAGAAGCAGCTTTGAAAAGAGAATACAGTTGTTTTAAGGAATATTGAGGTTTTTAGTGCCCACTTGTGACACCGCAACAATTATTTGTCTGAAAATGATATCCACTGACTGTTGCTTGTCCACTCATCTTGCCCTTTCTCTCTGCCAAGATTCAAGCAACCATTTTTTGACCCCTCCAGGTGAGAAAGGACAGACAAAATCCTCACAGCAGCTGGTTGGGGGATATTGAGGACTGAGGAAGCCAGTGGCTGGAGCCCAGCATAAACCCACTAGGTATTTTCTCACTGCAGGGTTGGAAACTGGGAGTTGCCAACATGGTAATGAAGGAGAAAGTGTGATTTTGCGTATGAACAGAATCAGAGTTACTTCTTGATTCTTGGGGCCACTCTTTCTTGCACGTACATCATGGCATCACAACTCTTGCACAAACATACATGCACATATATAAATACTATATATGCTTGCATATGCATCCGCACAGACACAGAGCTAATCTCAAGACCCATAATCAGTTGTTAGTAAGGGACAAGGAGTAAAAAAATTCCCAGGTATGATTAAAACTGTTTAAACCCTCAACTAAAAACTCTCATTAGCATACAATACTCATATTCCACATAGCTCTTGAATACTTCAATTCAAAAATTATCCATGTAATTTATTTCATCCCCATAGGCTGAGCCTGGGCCCACTAAACAAGGCACTTTCCCTGAAGCTTGAAAGCTGTTTAATCTTCTTTTCTGGCCCCTCTGAGATAACTTCTGAATGGAATCTCTAAGCTCCTTATACTAAAAGGTGATCTTAGTGTAAGGCCAGAAGTTCCCAGGTTCCCTTCAGAGGGTGGACACATGCTGGGCCTGACCAGTTATCTGTAAACACAGATAGATTTCACCCTGTTGTACAAAAGGGTTTGTGTATGCTGGAGCAAATATATATATTAGAAATTTCCTCATGACAATAAGAAATAACTAGGAAATTACCAGGAGGGAGAAGAAGACAAATATTTTTAAACAAGTGGTCTGAACCTGTCTCTTTGTGACTGATTGAAATTAGAGTTATGAGGTCTGGATTCAGCCTTTTATTATGAGACACTGAGGTTCTGCAGTATATTTTTTCCTTTCTTTAATTTAGATCTGTGCAAAAAATTGGCATGAAATACAAATAAATGACAAAGCGCTGAGAATTAGGCCATTTGTCTGTAAAACCAGACATAATCCCCAAAATAGTAAAATACAGAAAAATGCATCAAAATGTATTAGCAATGACAGGCCATATATTACACAGGCTGTTAATGCAACTGTAGGTCACTTATCAGCACCAGTGAGTCACAGAAGCCTAACTTTAAATGTAAGAGGCATCATACAGACAAATATTAATTAAAATAACAATTACTGCTAAGTGCAGCATTTTGCTAGATACAGTGACAGCCAAAAGACTGGCGAGGTGCTCACAATAATGAGCAAAGTAAACATTTCCACCCTCAAGTATATACATATATACACATAGATATATATACTGCTTGTAGGAAAGAGCAGAAGAAATATATAAATCTCTATGAATACATCATTTTAAATGCTACAATAATCTTCCTCATTTCAAAATCCCTCTAAAGAGAGGTTTGAAAGCCCCATAGCTGTTGCCTTACACAGACACCCGTAGGTCTTAAGAGCCAGTGGATTTGCCCAGTTCATGGGGATTTTCTTTCACTGTATTTCAACCCAACCTTGTCTGGCTTCACTTACCCCTAAATACCTGTTGTCAGCACAGTGAGGCTGGGCTGACCAGCAGTGGGGCAGTGGGGCAGCCTGCAGCAGGGACCTCCCCCAGCAGCCCTGTCCCCCACACTCAGAGGTGACCAGCAGAGCCAGGCTAGGGCTGGCCATGGGGACAGGGCACCTCTGGGACCAAGTCAGGGAGGCAAGTCTGGGATCAGCAGACAAAATTCGTGGGGCTGGGTACAGCCGTACCACAGCATGAGGGCTGGAGCTGAAATGCAGCCCCAAAGTCTGAGGATGATTGTTCTCACAGCTGCTTCTGGCCCCATTGCTGCTTTCCCAGAACTTAGAACGCAGCTTGCATGGTGTCCCAATATCAGAGCAGCCAAACCACTCGTATTAGAGCACATGGCAGAGCCTGTCCGTGCAACCAGGGCACCTCATATTTTCTTCTGGAAGTCTCCAGATCTCCAGTTTTACTTGGACAATACAAAGCATGAAGGGCTGATGGATGTGGCCCCCAACCTCAATGTCAGAGTGCCACTGAAGAGAAGCCATGCTCCGAACTTAGCACAGTGACAGTTTTCTCTGCAATTCCTCTTTGTCATTTTCTCCTGAGACACAGTTTGTTTTAGACACAGATTTACAACACTGCATCCTCTCCACCTTTAAGCCCATATGTGGGAAGCATATTGGCATGCTCACAGTGATTCTGTGCTGAGTTCCTGTTAATGTACCTTAGCATAAGAGGTGAGTCAGACCCACTCTTCTCATCACTTTAATCTAGAAAACAGTGACTGTGTTTCTGTGCAGGCCAAAACGTGGGGTCTTACTGGCATAACTCTGCCACAATGACTGTAAGCCTGCAGGAAAGCTATATAGATAGGACATGAGGAAGTGCTGAGTGTGCTGCTGTCATCAGTGAGGATGTAAACTAAAGTATTTCCTAATGAAGGTTCAGGGGGATTTTTATATCCCATGAATTTTGTGACTAGATCACCAGAATTATCACCAGAGTTTTCACCTACTGATACATGTAGGCAGGGCCGTAGATCAGAGCACAGACCTGGTGGAGGATGTATATGCAGCTCCTGTGCCTCAAGGCATGTCAGGAAGGTCTGTGGAATCACCTAGACTGAGTCAAGAAGGAGCTTGCAAAAAAAGTCATCATCCCATGTCTCTCAAAGACAGGCCATCCACTCGGCCTATGAAATTTCAGATCAATATAGTAATTGTTTGAGTAATTATGGCCATGTTTGCTGAGGTGGTAGTAATTTCCCATTACAAGATTTCTACTCTGATAGATTAGAGGTATTCTGGTCTATCATGGAGCTGAAAGAGTTGTACCCTTTATGAATAACATTTGTAGCTAGAAGAGAAAAAGGTCATTCATAATTATTTTTCAGGTATACTGGCTTAGCTACTCGTTTGATTTATCACGTGTCCTTTCTGACACAACATGAAATAATAAGAGAATTAGATAGCCTTTAGAGGAAACAGGCATCCAGCTCATAGAATATATCAGTTTCAATAACACAGTTCAAAGGAATACAGCTCCTTTCAATATATTCAGGGATTTGTTCACCAGTCTGGGTTGAGCTGCTTTCAAAATAGATAGAAGAAACTTCCTTGTGTGATATAACCAGATGCCATTTGCAGAGACTGTGACATATGGTCCTTCAGACGTGGAGATAATCACAGAGGATAATTCTTGAGAGTCCGTTAGGATTCCAGAGTAGCTGTCTCAGCCATGTGGTGCTTGCTGATGTCTAAATATGATAAATTCACTCACTTTATTTTCAAAAACACAGCTGAAAGAGTTTTAGAAGGAGTAGCATGAAAGTGAAAAAGTATCAACCCTAATTACTCAATCAAAGTGAGAAATATATTCCTGATTCCATCCAACTTCAAGGCAAGTTAATGAACTAAATAGAAATCTGCAGCTGAAACTCACTGATATGAGAATAATCTAATTTTCCACAATGAATGCAATAAGGATTTCAAGGGAGCCTACACAAGCTTTTGTTCAATACATGGCTTAGGCAGGCAGTGAGTATACCTCGTTCTTTAACCCCTTTCTGTCCCTAAAAATAAAAAAGAACCCTTGTAATCAGAGTAAGAAGCAAAAAACTTAAAGTTTATGTTGTTACCACAAGAAATATTTTAAAAATGGGCCTTAACACAGAGGCTGTAAACTACTGGCTTCCCCCAGCACAGAGGGTCCAGGCTGGTATTTGATCATATGCCTCTCCCAATCTGGTATTTGTCCATCAGCATTGACAAAAATAATTCTCTGGAAGAAAAAATCATGGTAGATGGTTGTGAGCATCTAAAACTGCAGCAGTGCCTACACTGCACACCTTCACCCTACACAGAAAAGGGCCAGGGCTGAAAAACAAAACCCTTGTCCTAGCTCACTCCTACCACCATGCCTGCGAAAGGTACTGGGGCCAAGGACTATGCCAAGGACTGGTCCCAAAGGGAGTGTGGGCAAGAGTCCATCAGCATCAGCTTGACATGGGACCACCATGTCACTGGACACAGCCAGCCACACTTTGTGCCATGAGACCACTGCTCAACTGGCCTGTGGCACAAACCTTACAGCGTACATCAGATCTCAGGCACGTTGAAATAAAAGACATGCAATAACACCCATAGTTTAAGGCTGCAGGCTCATCTGAAGGTCAGAGGCTGTGCAATGCAAATGCAACCAGTCTGCTCTGCAGTGAACCTGCCTTACATAGTGTGGTGCAAGACATTTTGTGCTCCCCAGTCCTGAATTTGATTCCTTAACCTGTTAGGCATAATCTGCAAATCACTCCACCAGCCTGAGATACCTAATGGAAAAAGCAGCTCCACAGACCAAGATTGACGGAGTTAGAAGTTTCTTTGGGCATCACATTACACCCGAAACAGTCTAGAAAGGTGTGAAGGAGCATGGTGCCATCACTTGAAACACTGAAATAAAGATTTTAGTGGTTGTTGCCACAGTAGCTGAAGCATGTAAAAGGAAGTCCTACAGACTTCGTAGAAAGATGTAGCATGTAGGAAGACAGAGCTGACGGTGTCAGCTGATGAATCTCTGTCTCCAATAATATATTTACTGTCCTATTATTTGGTCTTTCTCCTGACACAAGGAATCCTTCTTGTGTTATTTTTTTTTCTCAGTGGATGAAATAACAGAGAGAAGGTGAAAGTCCTTCTGGCCTTATACACCTGTGAAAGCAATATGTGTGAAAACAGTGCCAAGGTATCCAATAGGTGTTTTTAAACCGATACAGTTTGAAAACTGCTGAGTACTAGTGTTAGCGTAGAAACACATAATCACAGTATGATTATATGCAGGTGCTTTTATTGAAGAGCTCTGGGAATCAGGGGTACAAACCCAAATCTGACTCCGACATGGATTTGCGATGGNATCACTAGCTTACCTGGATAAAGGAGACTAAAATACCCTTGCTGAAGCTAGAATGGGGTCAGCTGTTGACAAACATTCCATGTGCAGTGTGTGACTACTCAGTTGTTACGGAGTGTATTTGCCTGGCTCAGCTGTGTGGAGAGTGTTCAGGAGGCCTCTTCATGTCTTTTAGATCCAGCACATCCCACTCCAGCTGAAGAGTCTTAAGAAAATTACTCGAGTCTTCAATCTCTTATATGCCTTTCAAGCATAGGAACGGGCTGCCTAAGGAGGGGTCGGAGTCACCAAAGACTGCACATGGCACTCAGTGCCCTGGTCTGGTTGACAAGGGGGGGATTGGTCAAAGGTGGGATTCCATGATCTTATAGGTCTTTTCCAACATTAATGATTCTGTGATTCTGTGTTGCCTGAGAGGGCAATCTGTTATTCTGTGTGGATTGTTTAAAGCTTGGTGTGCAGGCTCTGGAAACCCGTGCTTCAAGACATCAGCTGGTAAATAAGGAAGAAAAGACTGTTTCCAATTCACTTGTAAAGTTTTAACTGCTCAAAGGCTCATCTATGCCACAAGGCAGCAGGAAATTGGCATTATCAGCCTTGGGAATATGAATTTTGTGCATCCCAGAGTAACAGAACATCCTCTGTCTGGAGGAAGAAAATAGTATGAGCAGTTAACTTTTCATACTTGTCATTCCTTCTATTTTAAGAAATAAAAATACTTCAAGTGCTTTCATGAAACTAATTTAACAACAGAGGAACTAGAACAAAGACACAGGATTTCCATGCTGCAGGAGATGCTAATCACCCTGGATTTGTTTCCTACAAAAATGACACAGAAAAGTCGGATGTATGAATGGAGTGAACAGAAATTTTGGGCACTCATGATTAAGGCATTTTTGAACTTTTGGATTAAAATAAAACATTTCTTGGCGTTCCAAAACCAAATCTTTCCTCTTTGATTCACTGGCCCAAAATGAAACTTTTTGTTTTCACAGAAACAATTCATAGTTTTCAGACTAATGTGAGTTGGAAGTGACCCACAAGGATCATCGAGTGATCGGAGTCAACATTAATCTCTGTGTCCAATCCAGCTGCCAAAAAGCCTTTGGGGAGTTGACTCCCCATGTCTTCCTGTTCTTCAGATGGGCACCCTTCCCTGGCCAAACTGTATTTTCCATGGCCTCACCACACAGCAGAGGTCTAGGAGAATCCTGTGATGTATCACACTGACTCAGCCACAAGGAGAAACAGCCATTGTTCCTCATTTTTCATGGGCACAGTTTCATCAGTCTTTTTTCCTGTGGCAACTTTCTATTTTGAGGTAGATTTTCCCCTGTCCAGAAAACAAAAATAATATTTGAATTAATTTGGTAGGTAATTCTTCTAAAATGATGGAGGTTATCAAGCATTTATCTGTATATGTTACACTCAAAGACGGAGTAACACATTCGGAGTTTAATGAACATGTGTGTTTACATAGCACCAATGGCTTCTGCAATTTTATATGGCATGGCTTGTATTTTTAAGGATTATTTATTAGTAGTTTAGGAAAAATGTACAGTCTGAATGTCAAACTGTAATCAGTTCTGTTGTGTTACTTGTTTCTAAGGGGCAAATTCAATATGATTCATGTATTTTCTAGTGTAGACATATGTATAGGAAATCGCTTCTAATACCCATGGCTAAATAAATTATTTAAATTGTCACATTCCTCACGAATTGTGGTTCTCTTTTTGACTAGTAATTACACAGTCATAAATCACAATTAAGATGAAATATTGTGTTATTAATAACATGCTGTCCAAAAAGTCAACAATAATATTGAGAGTTTCTGTAAATTTGCTCATTTCTGCTACTTGTTGATAATCATGATGGCTCATAAGTGGTCATCTGAGTCATATGAGGTTGATTTTCTTACCTGTTTGGCTGACATCGAAATTGATTGAGAGGAAAAACAGCAAAGAAATGATGGAGAATCAGAAATTCCAAGTGTATTTTTTTTTGTTATCACAGATAATTTCAAATACTCCCTCCAACCATTCTGGCATGAGAACAGATCCAATAATGTGACCTCAGAATCGCAGCTCAATGTATCAGTTCTATACACAAGCATTCCAGGGTATTCCTGTCTTCTGTGAGCTTCTCTGCCCAGGCACTGTGCTAGAGGCTAGAAAGTGGAGGTCATCTTTCCCTGACAGACTGTAGAAAGAAACCCTCGAGACAAAATGGGCTTTGATATAGTTACAAGCGTAGGTGTAGGGGTAGGTGTAGGTGTGGATGTAGGCATATACTGTCCCAGACAAATAAAACTCCTTTAGAAATGGAGATTTCCTCGGTACCCTCCCAGAGGAGGCTGATGAAAATAAGGATAAGGAAGACAAGTCTCCTCCTTGCTGTCCACAGTGTCTCTCCAGCACCGCTCTGACAAGGTGGGGGGAAGGAGAAGTTTCATACTGTCTTTGGAGACATGGAGCTGTAAAGTGAAACAGCAAAGAGCTATTTATACGAAGGAAAAACGTACTTCAGGCTCCTGTCGCCTGTCGGGGTGGATGCCTAGAGATTCTGACCACATGGCTGTGCGGGGCTCCTTGGGCCAGAGACCCCACACACACATCCTCCCAGCTGGGATGAGCTGCTCCTCTGGGGAGCAGGAGCACACAGCAAGGAGCAGCAGCCATCACCAGCCCGCTCTGCCCCTCGGCACGCCGGGGGATCTCTCAAAAGGAGGAGGAATCTCCTCTCTGCAGCTCTAGCAGCTGAATTCCCTCGCCACCACGCTGGGAGCTGGCGAGGAGGACGGCCTGTGCCAGGGCTGTCGTTACCGATGTAAATTAAACAGTTACCACCGCAGGGTGACTCTCTGCTCTTTTCCCTGAGCAGACAGCTGCTCCAGAAAACACATGCTCCGGCTGCTCAGGCTGAAAGGAAGAACTGCAGAGATTTTATTTATAGATGCAATAGGCAGGTGTTCCGCATTTAATGTCTGCCCAGTAAGAGCTGGAATTGCCTCTTTGCCCACAATGACTACGTACTTGGCTACTTTCTGTGTGCATAATGCATTATATATACTCTATACCTCTCCCTTCCCATTTGGATTCAGTGCGTAACCTCTGTACAGCTGTGTTGCCCTCTCCTGCAGCAAAACATTTGCTGATCTTATCAAGACAGAAAGATAAAGTGCCGCAGACTGTGGAAAACTAAACTTTAATGGAGGAGTTCACGCCAAGGTGTGCCTGCTGTGTTTCTGGATGGCAGAAGAGTGCTGTGCAAGGAACGTCCTTCCGTCATTTCAGTACGAAACATTTCATCAAGGCTTGGGAAGCCGTGTATGAAATATTAATTAATTACCGCTATGTCTCACTATACCATTGTGAAACTGGCACAGTGCAGCTTTGTGCAGGTTGTTTTCAGAAACTGTTGCCTTTTATTTCAGCTACTTGATCATAGCATGCTGCATAATTTATACATCTAAGAGCCTTTTGTAGGGCACGTTGGTAGAAAAGCTCATAAGTACCACAGGAGCTGGGATCTTGTCGATATTAACAAGGATTTTCTGAGGCTGGCAAACAAGCACAACAAAAGCAGTTCCTGTGCTTGTTGCCATCCATGATTTTGGTAACTGCAGGTTTGCAGTTTGCTGCTACAATGACTTGTGACAAAGCAGTAAGAAAGCAAAACTAAGGTCTCCCAAATCCAAATGAAACAAAAAAGACACCTTGCTGTTAATGCAGGATGGCAGCCATACTGTGGCACAAATACATTTTGAAAATATGTGAAAATGAACTTTAAAATGGTTTTCTTTAGAGCTGAGGGAGAAGGCAGATACTTTTGGGATTGCAGTGTTATCCACCAGTCACCAGGAATGCAGAGCATAGGAGCACAGGCAACTCCGATACAGATTGCCACTGACAAAACTGGGAAATATTTTTTTCCACATTTCTTGATCAGGATAAATATTCTGACATGCCATTTTTACATTAGAGAAAGACATCATCAGATGGAGGAAAATTTAAAAACTCTTTCTCTCTTTGGAAATACCTTTTTTGTGTTTGGAAAAATATCCACAGGAAGGAGTAGAGAGGGTTGGGGAGGGCTGGAGGGGTCCTCAGAGGCTACTTAGGAGGCCATTCGTGTCAAAGAGACCATTTGATGAGCAGACCTCAGCTGGGAAACATCAGGAAGCACCATCACAATGCACAAGCAGGTAAACAGCAGTGATGCAAAAGTCAGGTGCAGCAGCAAGACAGCACAGCTCCAGATCCATGAGTGTAATGGGGACATTAATGCCACCAGAGCTGCCTAGCTAAAAGCTCAGTGCCCGTCCCAAGCCAGATATCCGAACTCCCTTGACCCACAGTGCAGAGGGCACCTTCCTCTCTGCCTAGGCTGCGGAGGGAACCTCTGTGATGAGCTTGGGTTGGACCCCCTAAACTTAACACAGCTGCATCTGGTTGAGGGGGATGCAAGGGATGTGCCAGAACTAAGAATAAAGCTCACAACTCTTTGCTTTCCAGCTCTACAATTAAACTGCTAAAACATGTTGACAATATGCCTGAATCTTGTTGGAACATCTATGGCAGAAAAACAGCTTATGCCTGTGCCTGTAATTACTTATAATTAGAATGTGTAATTGGAATGTGGACAAACAGCTAGGCACAACTGCATACAAAGGCCTGTCCCTGCCACAGCAAAATTTTTAGAAAGATCAAACAACAATAATCACATTTTGTAGGTGCTAATTTTCATAGCCTGGTAAAGAAGCATATACAGGAACCAGCTAAACAATTCTGGTTGCTTACAGTTCTGCACCCTTAAAAGACAGACTAATCAAGATATTTTGAGAAAGCCAGTGTTTCTTTCACATTCTTGACAATATCTATGCAGCACAGAGCATCACCCTGGTCTGCACTGTGCACAGGGCTATGTCACACGTCCTTAAAAAAGTGATGGCAAACTGACTAAGTAATGGTCTCTAGAGCCAGAGCACAGATAAGTAAAAGAAGATCTGGGTATCTTGTTGGAGAAGGGTGTAAAGAGGTGTGCTTGATGCTGTTTCCACTGCTGTGGCAGCCCAGGAAAAGGGATTCAGCAGCAGAGGCTGGGGGAGCCCCAGGACATTGGTGGAGGACAGCCTCTCAGTTAACACAGCCCCTCCCCTTGCCTCTGACTGCCATCCTTTGATACTCCAGGCCCATGTGCTTTCTCCTTGGCACCCATGGGCAGAAATATATCTGTGTATAAGACCAGAGGCAAAGGGCAAGCTGGGCAAAAAGACGACTTGGAGGACCAAGCCATCCAGAGGACACAGCACAGACTGTGCCGAGACAGCTCGTCCAGGCTCTGCTGGTGCCCACCTCGCTGCCATCTGTGCTCTGCCCAGTCCCCCCGGGCACAGACCATGAACCCAAACACAGAGCACTACTGGTACCTGCCAGAGAGGAGATTCAAATGGAAGTGAGACACTTTGCCACTTCTGCTCCCCCATTTTCCTGGCAAGGGAACAATTCTCCAGAAAATGCAAAGTATTCAAGGAGTTATTCATGAGCATGGTACTGCCATAGCACCTTGCATGTCCCACCAAGACAGTGATGCTGGGAGAACAAAACACAGCAGGTGACACAAGAGACAGCACTTTTGTCCTAACCCTTATGGCAGTGTTGAAGGGCTGAAAAAATGTGGAGGAAAAGGGTAAAATAATACCAAAAAAAAGTCACAATATCCCTGAGGAAGGTACTCAGTAGATATTTCTGTCTGGTACATAATGAAGCTGTTTCTCTATCACTGATGGGTTTTATTCTCCACAGGCTCCCTACAGAAATGTAGGCAAGTACCAAGCCTACTTAGCCTACAGAAAAAAGCAACTGGTGACTAGCAAGTAGAGCCAAAGCCTCAGTCAAAAATAGGCTGGATTTCAGGATTCACTCCAATAGGAAGAGGAGGCACAAATCTGGAATTTACAGGTGAGTTTCTAGGGAATTGGAAATGCATCTGAGAAAGTGCAGCTTACCTGACAGGCAGCATTCTCCGTGCACTCTGCATCGAAATGTTTGCAGGGAGGCTAAAGCAAGGGGAGAGGAGAAGGAAAAATTTGGCCAGCAACATCCCTTGCTGCACAGGCGACCTGAGGCTGTGCAAATATTTCCAGTCACGAACATAAACTGTGGCCCAAAATCTACATATGTGCTCAGAGATATCTATTTCCCCCTGATCTTTACTTTTCAGATGTATATTATCAGATGGCGAGTAAAACTTATTTCAGATCCCCAAAGGCACACAGGCACCTTCATGCTGACAAGAACACAGTGGATGGGCTAATTGTTTAACTTCTCAGTTTTCAATGGTGGCAGGCTATTAAATCGGGTTGGAGCTGACTCGGTACGATGCCCTCCAGTTGCAGAGCTGAAGATTTGTTCCTGTTCTCCCTAATTACTTTGGCATAATTAGTTTTTACATTGCAACTGACTTGGCCTCTCTCCTGCCAGCACAGCTTTTTGTTAGTGGCTACTTCAAAGTTCACGTGTGCCATTTCACCCTTTCCTACCATATCTTCTATTCCCCTAAGTAATTTGGAAGAAGACACATTTTGCCTGTGGTTATCATTTAAGCTGTGTACGTGTCCCTGATTATTTTCTTTACTAATTTATCTAATAATGAAGTTAAGTTTCTTTGAAATAAGGGAACTATAAGTCTTGCAAAATTCCAGTCCTCCTTTATGGTAGCTGGCTTTAATTGTAGTTCATGTACTTTTGCTCACAGATGAACCACTCTTACATGTTTTCAAAACTCATGGATGAGTACTATCTGGCCTTAGTGATTAATTTCATTTTTAAATTGTTCCTCATTTTTATTATCTACAAAAACAAAGAAGCTCTAGAGCAGGTATTTCCCACTTGTCCATTGTGATGAAGATAAATGCAAGGAATTTGTTTCATTTTGCTGCAATCTCTTTATTATCCCCAACTGTTCCTTTTCAAAATGACAGTATCATCTGATGGACACATTGGATGGAATACATTTGTTTCTCTCACTGTATAGTTTATGTAATAAATCTTCTTTTACTTTTCCAACAAGCTCTGTGGTTGGCAAGCTATCCTATGACTGCCAAAGTACTACTGAGCAAATAATTTGATTTTTCCCTCCAATGATGGGGTTTTTTCCCCTTTTTTCCCAGCCAATTGCTACTTCTAGGCTATTGAAACTGCCTCCCCCTTCACAGACTCCTCATCCTGAGGTTCTTGGGAAGATTTTCACTTTCTTTCCCCTCCCTACTAATTACAGTGCATATTCCTTCCCACTGACTTCACACAATCTTAGAATTTACTTTTTTTCTGCCTTTGCTGGCTTAAGAATATGAACCGCTCTTAAAAAAAAATACAGCACCTTGCAAGTGTTTTAGCACACCTTTATAGCACAAATTTTAAAAAATTACACTTCCAGGGAGTTCTTGCACTGAAAACCCCTGTTACTTTTCTTCACTGAGCCTGCGGGTCCCAGGCCCTCCGCAAGATGCTGCAGAGACACAGACAGGACAGAGAGCCCCAGCCCCAAACAGTGATGGAAATACAAGCAGACACTATGCAGCAACTTTTCAAGAATTAAACACTCACCAGGCTCTATCACACTTCACATAGCACAAGATAATCTAATTTATAATAATACTGCAGCAAGCTAAACCAATAAATATATCTTCAATCTGCACAGCCACATTTGGAGAAATGTCATTGTGGGCACAGTAGGAGCAATGTGTAATAAATGTTTCATTGGCTCCCACAGGTAATATTTTTGCCAAGGCAGCTGGAGAAACTGTGCAAGTTTACTGGCCCTCATATTCAAGCTCAGCATCTATTTGGGGAAAACAGCTGAGGACTGTACACAAATTTATATCATAAAAATAATAGAAAGCCTCAATTGCAGTGACATACTTAGCTCAGACAGTATCACTCTATTTTTTTGTTCTTTTTGCTAATAATAACACCAGTATTACAACACACAAAGCATAGGAAGTTTCAAAGTTTTATATATACAAAAAACCAGCTCTTACCACATGATGGCAGTAAGAATTGACCAGGGCTGGGAATCCCATCAATTGCATCCATTCAAAATTGTTCCAAAGCTTTTTTTTATGACAGACCTTTTTCCAAGTGCAGTAGATCAGGATGTGCACAACAGAGGCATGAAAGAAGGTAGAAAAAGATGGTATGTCCTCTTAGAGTCGGCATCTAACTGTAATGTTGGCTTCAGAATGAGTTGAATTGGCTTTGTAGTGCCAAAAGTACTGAAGACCGTTACTTCCAACGACTCCAAAGAGTTGAAGTAATCTCCAGAAAGCCCAAGATTTCTGAATCCTAATTGCCACCCATTGCTCTCATGCTTCTGCTTCGCCATGCTCACCTACAAGGGATATTTGATGGAGGGATAAGTGTCCAAGACACCATCCCATCTCTGACCTTGCATTTTCTAGGGTGCTCCCCTTAAAAAGAGGATCTCCCTTCAGGAGAGAAGGGATCAGACTTTTTTCTGGCCTGAACAGACCAATTAAATGTGTACTTGGGAATCACTCATTGTTAATGCCAGTGCAGGCAGGAGAAAGTGCAGATATCAACTCCTCCAGGAGGACAACAACATTTCCAGGAGGCTGACTTTGTTGAAAAGACTTTGTCTTACATCTTCACCAAGAAATGGAAACCAGAGCTGGAGCTGAAACCCTCAAGTTTCTGCTGTGGGCCTTTTATAGAATGGAATGCCAACTCCCAGAGCATCACACTGTCTCTCTGTCGTGGCAAAGTTTCTCAAGGAGCCAAAAGACCATGGAGTGTTCTCCCACTTCGAGGAAGGACCATGTACACAAAAGGATATTTCAGCCCTTTCATTGTAGGCACCTAACTCCAGCATTTATCTTGAAAAAATGTATCCACAGATCACAGGAGACACAGAAAGAAAACATATCTTGAACAACATTGACCCTTTCATCTTCAATGCACGTATAAACAAGAATGATCTGTAACAAGACTGGACTATTTCTGTTTGTCTTGTTGTTGTAATAAAAATATTAATAAGATAGGTATTAAGTTAGTGTTCCCTTTTCCTGCATTAGTAATTCTGATGGAAAACAATATGGACAGCTTATACTATCCCTGGGCAAATATTAAATAAACAAAAGGCTCAAATACAATAAACATTAATATTTCATGAAGTTGGGAAGACCATCAAGAAAGCTTTTCTTGGTCACTTTACCCAGCACTCTCCCTGTGGGATTGAAGATAGCATTAATGAGAAGCAGAAAGAAATATCTCAAGCAGCAAAAGTACACACCGAGTATGAAAATGAACTCTTTTTTGGATGTCTCAGAGGAGCAGGGCTGTGCAAGAGACAATATTTCAGATGTGTTAGCAGTATATTTTGAAAAGTCAGGCAGCCAAGTTCTTATTTGCTTGTTATTTTATTTGCTGTTGCGCACAGAATTTTTCAAAACCCAGCTCCATCAAAACAGTTTACAGATGCTGTTTCAGGATAGTGACAGCTACTCAACATGGGACAATTTGGACCAGCGGATAGCTCTGAAAATTGTGGCAGCCCACAAGTACTGTGCAGTACCCACAATGGTTTAACCATCACCTGAAGAGGTGCAGGAAGTCCCTTCTTCTTTCTCTGCAGGCTGGAAGGGATCCAGCCCCAGGATCCCTCAAAGGGAATGCCTCAGATGTGGGCTGGACCTCCTCAAGCCAGCAGTCTTATGGTCACTGGTGCCCATGGGGGTTTGCATTTGAAACCTACATGGGAAAGTGAGGAAACTCAGCCACCAGTGTGAGGGGAAGCGGAGACCCAGCTGGCTCTGCAAGTGCATGTGCTGGAGCTGCAGAGCAAGAGGCTTTTGGATGTGTGCCACAGCCAGGGTGTACACGGTGTTAATTTGTGTCCCCTCAACGGGATTTGTTTTGCTTGGTCTTAGACAATTATAGCACAGACGTCTTCATCTGGGCTGGTTGTCTAACTCAAGGAGGAATAGATGTTCCCAGGGCATAATTCATGTCCTCCTCAGATAGATGTCTGAAATAGAGCAGATGAATCATTTTCTAGAAGCACCTCCTGACTATCCCTTGTCTCCAGAGTCATAAAGGAGGCCAGACAACCAGATCAGATGTAGACTTCTGCTTTTTGGGCTTATAAAATTAAGTGAGAAGAGTGTCACCTTTTGTGACTGAGTTGCATTACACTTGTACGTGATTCAGTGTGAATGCAGCAAAGAATAAAATCACCTTCATGTAAAACCAAGGACACCGTAACTATGATTTTCATCAGCCTATGTTTTATTGAGCTGAGCCACAAATAGTTCCAAGTCCAAGGAAAATGCCAAATACCCCCTCTTCCTGAAAAAACTCACAGAATAATGTGTAACTTCTTGGGGCACCTCTTTATGCCTCCTCTGGCATTTGTAATTTCACAGAGCATGCATTGGTCCCTACTTGCAGTTTCTAATGCACCAGGCTTGGATGTCTAATATTCAGAGTGCATGTGCTCTGTAGCCAGTTTATTTCTTTTTCTTTCTGAAAGCCAGTCTTTTAACAGGTGTGGAGGGTTTATTCTGGCCATGGCCATTTATAATTATAATAAAATCACAGTTTTATTGTGACCCTATATTCTTCAACTATGTGTACTCCCTACAGACTTTCCTGATTTCTAGAACACAAAATGTGCTGCATGCTCTAAACAGTGGTTGATGACTACTGCTCTATTCCAGTAGCATTCCATACCATAAAAATATCTTCAGTCTGCAGCAAAAATTATATTCTGTAGTGCTCTTTTATTTTAATTCAGTTCAGCGTTGCACAGTGATTCTGTTCCCGGAAAAGGAAGAGCTGGCAATCAATATGTTTAGACTATCTGTAGACTTTAGCATGAATTAATTACCAATTAACTCAATGTACTTAGCACATTTGTAAAGCCCACAATGGACATGCTACATATTTATTTATGGTTAGAGACGTCTGTTTCTTACTCAAAACGGATCTTCTAATCTTTATGTAAAAAAACATTATTTTTTTAATTGTTTTGAGGAAATGCCAACTGGTGTCCATAGTAGCCTTTATTAAATGTGTTTAATACTTGCTGCTAATTGACTCTTAATAATTCAGAGAACTAAAAGTCTACAGTAGATGTATCTGCTCTGATTTCTCTGGCAAAAGCATTTTTTCATTAATCATCAAACAGCATTGTGGTTAACTCCAGACACTGCTCTTCAACCAAGACCGCAGCACACAAGTACAGAGTTCTTATTCTTGTGCACCAGGGGATTTAAGTGGCAGAGACCAGAAGTTCACAGTGCTCCACTGGCTGAGAGTACGTGCGATGTCACATGAACTCCAGATATGTCCCAGCTTTCTTGCATTTTCTGGGCCTCCCTTAAACATTTAGAAACAAGGAGCATTTGAAAACTACTGTGAAGCAAAATGGACAGATTTCAAAGAATGAAATTAAAGTTAAGATGCTCTGACATAACATAACAATTCACAGAACTTACAGGTAATTCAGGAAGTGATTGCAAGAACACGTTTCCCACTTGCTACTCATATATATCAGCTCCCAGCGAAGGCTTCATGTTCACCTTTCACCACAGAAACAGTTTCAAATTAATTCAATTTCCTCTGCATTTTATACTAGAAATGGAGTTTCACAGAGTTTAGAACAGAATACTGAGTAAGCTTTAATATACTCATTATGCCATAACTTGGCCTTTCCTTGATTTTAGCATTTTAAATTCACATTGTCTTGTAAGAACACCTTACTCAAGGAAAGAAAGAAATTTTAGGGGAAGCATCTGAAAAGAAAATAAATGAGTTTAATTAAATAGCCATTTTCAGGTCTTTGTGGTTTATACTTGAGGAGCAGATTCTTTCCTAAGTACTAAAAGTGCACATTGTTACATTAATTTAACTAATAGGCATTAGTTATGACAGCCCGCCTGGTAAAGGTTCTGAGCCAGTGTTGTTTCTATAGATTTATACACTTGGAAATGTGCACTTTAAATGAGAATCTTCCCGGTGTCAAAATTAAATTAAACGGAATTAAATCATATGCCTGATCACAAAGACCTAAGATTCTTTTCAGAATCAGGTCCAAATTATAATCGTAACTCTAGCCCGACTACCGAAGAAAATTAAAAGACAGTTCCAACTTCATTATAGTGTGCTGAAGTTGCTGGCTATACAAACAGGGCAAAATCCTTAGCTGTGCAAAGTGACGGGTACTGGAGCACTTCCAGGACAATTACTGCCACACTCACAATCTGAAAAGCTCCTGCAGCAATGACGTCCTGTGGAGAATGGCTCCTCCAGGAACTGTGATCATTGTGGGGTCAAATGCTCACAACAAGATGAGCATCTAAGAGTAAACTTCAGGTCCATCAAGTCCCCACTCCTACTCCCCACCCCCTGACTCCCAGTTTCAGACCCAGAAGGATCTAGTAGTGAAGTGCTCTCAGGATTTGTCTGTCAATGTTGACACACAAATGTCTCCATGGGTTGATGTCTACCTCATCTGAAGTACTGTAGTCAGTCATAGTCAGTCCTGTCTCTCCTCAGAGCACACCAGCCAGAGCAGCCTTCACAGAAAGCAGAGTAAATGGTGCTCTGCCAGCTTTAGTCCTGTAGTCCAGTGGTTTGCAGCACTTAGGTGTGGCACGGTCATAGTGAATATACAATGGGGGCTAGGTAGGGCTTTTCCTCAAGGATGGAAGATGCTACTACGAACTCAGTGATGGAGTAAGGCTCAGAGTAAGACAGGATCCATCCTCCTGAATTTGGAATCCTGTAGGAATCAGGAGCTGGAAAATGGTACGTCTCAAAAATATTGCATTTTGTATTTATGTGGTTCCCACATGTGCTGGCCAAGAGCAGCCCACCTGCTGCTTCTGTATCCATGCCAAAGGTTCTTACCCTACCTTGAACTGCTTGAAGCATCAATGCATGAGCAAGCAAATGCAATATCTGCAAGGCAATGTATACTGGGAACTTTCCCAGCAAGAAGCCTCTCTCAGCTGTGCCATGCAGGATCTCAGACCCTCCTGCTGCAAGCAAATGCTCCAAGAACTCTCAACAGAATCGCAGAATCATGGAACCATCCAGATTGGAAGAGACCTTGAAGAACATCTAGTCCAACCGAGCACCACAATAATTACCCCCAAACCATATCCCCAAGTGCCACATCCAGATGCCTTTTGAACACTTTCAGAGATGGCGACTCCACACCTCTCTGGGCAACTTACTTCAATGCCTGACTACTCTTCCAGTGAAAAATAAATTTCCAATATCTAATCTGTACATCCCCTGGTGAAACAGAAGGTCATTTTCTCTCATTCTTTCAACTGAGACTTGGCAGAAGAGACTGACCCTCACCTGGCTTCAACCTCCTTTCAGGTCATTGCAGAGAGCAATGAGGTCTCCCTTGAGCCTCCTTTTCTCCAGACTATACGGCCCCAGCCCCTTCAGCTGCCCCTCACAGGACAAGTTTTCTAGATACTTCACCAGCTCCACTGCCCTGCTCTGGACACTCTCCAGCACCACAATGCTCGTTCTGAAGTGAGGGGCCCAGAACTGAACACAGGATTTGAGGTGCAGCCTCACCAGTGCCAAGTACAGGGGAACAATCACTGCCCTTGTCCGCTGGTCACAGGATGCCACTGACCTTCTCGGCCACCTGGGTACAGGCTGGCTCATGTTCAGCTGAGTGTCAACCAGCACCTCCAGGTCACCTTCTTCTGGGCAGCTCTCAAGCCACTGTTCCCCAAGCATGGAGTGTTGCATGGGGTTGTTGTGACCCAAATGCAGGACCTGACTCTTTGCCTTATTGAACCTCAGTCCTCAGCCGATCAATCCAGTTTGTCCAGATCCCTCGGCAGAACCCTTCTGCCCTCCAGCAGATCTACACTCCCTCCCAACTTGGTGTCATCTTCCTGAGGGTGCACTCAATCCCCTCATCCAAATCCTTGATAAAGACATTAAGCAAGAATTGCCCCAACACTGAGTCCTAGGAAGCAGCACTTAGGACTGGTCACCAGCTGGATGTAACTCCATTCCCCACTACTCTGTTGGCCTGGCTGTCCAGCCAGTTTTTCACTCAGCAAGAGTACACCTGCCCAAACTATGAACAGCCAGTTGCTCCAGGAGAACACTGTGGGAAGCAGTGTCAAAGGCTTTACTGAAGTCTAGATAGACAACATCCACAGCTTTTCCCTCATCCACGAACTGGGTCACTTTGTCATAGAAGCAGATCAGATTGGTCACACAGGACCTGCTTTTCATAAAGCCACATTGGCCTGACCCCCTAGTTGTCAAGCATATGCCACATGATGGCACTCCGGGTGATCTGCTCCCTAAGAATATCTGGCACAAGTCATAGCACAAACAGACTCACAAAATCAAAAAAGATAACACCGTATCCTTGTACACATTGTAAATGTAGGCTTAGGCAGGCCCCACATCTGTCAGGCTCTTGTCAGTCAGAAATGGGACCATAGTAAGAAAACTTCGGGTATCATTATTGATCACAATTGATCTCTAGCCTTCAATCAATATTGTTAAGTGGGGTATGGAAGGTTTGAAGGTTTGAATTACATGAATGTCAAAGTTGTACCATGAAGCATCAATTCATTTGTGCTTATCTTTTCTGGCCAGACCAAACACAGTCCTGCAGCACCCATGGACTTGCAAGAAATGTTGTCAGAAACTAGCGTGAGATGAAGGTTTATACTTTGGTGAAAAGATATTCTCTCCTGTATATCTCTTCCTTAAAGATATGAGGCTCATCTCAGGGTGAGATTTAGGGAATCTCTCATCATACAGTTGGATCACAGACGTCACAGCTGATCTAGAAACCTGCCAAGTATCTGTCATTAAAAGTGTTTAAGGGAACAACCCTTCCCCTTCAATGTCACAATACTAAAAAAGAGCAGACACAAACAAAAGGAGACACAATGCACAAATCACCAGATGTCACTCCTTCCACCCGCAGGGTCTGTTGGGAATGGGGGTGATAGATGTGCTGTGCTGGTGACAGACCACCCTCTACCAACCCACACCTGCCCTGGGAGAGGGAACTGTGCTCTGCAGCTGTTGCAAGCTGTAATTCTGGGAGATACTTAAAATATGCCAGGCACCAAGCATGTACCTAGCTTTCTCCAACTTCCCAAACCCCGCATAGTTCATCACTCCCGAGGATCATCTCACTGGTTTTCCACTCATCTCTCTTCCCTGCACAGAAAGCAAAGTATCTTTTTCCAACAGATATCTGCTACAATCAGGATCCAGCTTTGTGCAGCTACTGAGCCCAAAGGCAGCCTCTTGTCAGTCAGTCTCAGAAGTCTCTTTGAAGGCTGGTTTATTGGCTGCCTATGAGAAGATTGAGGGAGAGTGAGGTTTTTTTTTCTTTTCTTTGTATTTTCTTTTTAAGAACTTTTCTTTCTAAGTGATGCTCAAAGGAATGCCTACTACTCCATGCAATATTCTCTATGGGATGGGGAAAAGATTACAGTTCAGCCTTCTGTAGAAAAATATCAGTTAACAGAAAAACATAAATTATTTTTACAGAATGCTATTTATATTACTGTGCTTCCCAAACACATGCAACAAATACATGTACATATAGCACACCTTCATTTGGAAATAAAGTCTGATATTGCTTTTTTGCCCTGATGCTGAGAGCTTCCTCGCCTGTTTTGGTGCAACCAAGGTATGTCAGTACAGCTATCTTGTCTCACTTTTCATTTTCCTGAATAGCTTTGAAAACTGTTGTTCCCTGGCAATACTTGATGCACATCTGCATTCAAAACAAACTCATCTGTGCCCTTCTTCAGGGTAGGGATGGGGTGAAGGGAGTAAAGGGTGATACAATAGCTGTCCTGCCAGCACTCAGCAGGGCAACACAAACAAAATCAGCAGCCCACTTAATTCTCTGAAAAGAAAAAGCACATTCCTCTGGCAGAGCACCTTGTAAGTACTATCCAGCAGGGATCTCTCCCATCTGTGCACACTGGAGGGCCACAGTTTGAATACCAGAAGTATTGTCATACCAGAAGCATTACAATGATGATTGCATGGCGTGAGCTCTCTACCAAGTCAGGATCAAGCTGCAGAAGTAGCTGTAGTGACTTGCTAGAGTGACTTGGACCTTGATGATAAGCTGCATTGTCCATGTAGAAAGTAGTAGCAGTCATGGAGGGTAGCCACAGGCCTCACACCCTCGCCCTAAAATTCCTTACCACAGCATCCAAAATCATTGGATAACCCAAATCTTGTCATTTCCACCAGGACACTGGTAAAAAGGTAAAACCTCTGCTACTTTTGCCAAAAGTAACTGAACTATCCTTTAAGCTTCCTTGGTCCCTAATGAGTGATCATTAATCATGGGTATTTTCTAAGCACAGTTTAGAGTTTTAATAAATGCCAAATAAAGAATTAACAAGGCCATAATCAAGCAAATGTGTTCCTTGATCACTGCAGCACAAAGGCTCAGAGCCAAATAAACAGGGTGCTGTAGTTCCAAGCCTTTTCCTGTGTTCCTCCACATTCCTCCACTGGTTGTTTGAAGGGAGGAAAGCAGACTCACATTTTCACATGTCTGTTGTCATAGAAGAAATCTGACTTCTCATTGCTGCCCCAGAGGGAGAATGGAAATGAGGGGAGAGGCGTTCCTGATCCAAGTTAGGACAGTGTGTGCAAGACCTTCAGCTCGCCCACACACAATTTTGGTGTCCACAAGAGATCCCTTTAGAGGAAGGGAGCCACAGGAGGGAGATGGTTAGGTTAAATCCACAAAGCACATGCCTTTTCCAAAACACAGATGAAACAGTCCCTTCCTCCTCCACCTCAGTTTGCAGGTACTTCCTTCTCTCCCAGACACCTCCTGCTGCTCCAGCTTGAACTGGGAGTGTCTGCTCTTCAACGAGGGGGCAGTACATCCAATCCAAAACTAACTTGTTCCCTGTCCTGCCTCTCCCACCACGGCTTAACTTATGGACAAACAGCTGTAGGCAGAAATGGAGCACAATTTCAATGACCCATTCCAAGTGCACAAGGAAAAACCCTAAGAAATGTGCAATCTAACCTGGGACAAAACACAACCATCCTGCGTGCCAGGCAGAGGAAGGCGATGACAGGAACAGTGCCCAATCACAACAGTTGGCTGCTGCACAGACTGAAGGCATTATAAATGCACACTAGGAAAAACCATCAAGCTGAGATGAAACCATCTGGACCCAGTTAGGCAACAGCAGCTGGCTGGGGAGTGCGGAGGATGGTTTGAAGGGGAATAACGCAATCACTGGCTCCTTTACGGATGGCAACTCACTAAAACCCTCTAGCCCCTCTTCTCAGCAGGATTCAGTGCTAATCTATGATACCCAAGGCAAAGTGCAGTTGAAGAAGTGGCCTTTTGCTATGCAAACTACACTCTGCCTAGGAAATAAGATTATAGTGATTGGATCTATCAACTCAATGGGAGAAGGTGAGGGTGACACAAAATGCTGTAGCAGAGGCAGTCACGACTCAACCAGTGCCCAAGAAACACCCACAGCATAGTGATGGGGCTTCACAGCTTTGGGTACTCACGATGTGCTGGGTCTTTAGTGATCCAAAATCTCAAATGAGCTTTCTCCTTGTTGTGGACCTCACTGACCCCAACACAGCTGAGGGCATACCAGCCTGGCCAGAGAAGAACTGCATTTGTCAGTGTCCGCTTCCATTGCAGTTTTGACACAGCGTCAAGCAAGTCACTTTAACTCAGTTGCATTCTCCCTAACAGTGTTTTTTTCGCCCCTTGCTGGTGTGACACGACACCCCCAGGCCTGACAGATGCAAGTGTCACAGTTGAAGCCAGGGGCAGTGATTCATGGAGCATGTGATGGCAGCTAAGTGTTCATAACAGTCATGCATTTGCCACACTGAATTCATGGAGATCTGTGATTTATTTTCTGCTGCCAGGCTCTCACTCCCTCCCTACATTTGAGCCTGCCTGATCATCACTCCCAGTCTTACCAGGCTCCCACCAAATCTCAAATCCCGCTTTCAGCCTTCTGTCCCCTGCCTTATCCCATCCCTCCTTTCCCACTGTTTGCCATACCTGCATGCAGCCCAGGCCCTGGGAACCCTCCTCAATCTCCTTTCCCATGTTCTGTCCCCTCCTGAGCCCCACCAAAGCCCCAGGCCCGCTGAAAGCCTCGCTGAAGCCAGCTGGGGCTGAAGCCCCTCTGCTTGCCTGGTGAATCTCTGTCTCCTCTCCTTCTCAATGGACATTCCCAGCACCTGACCCAGCTCAAGCTGCAGCTTTCCATGCTCTGGAAAGCTATGTTTGGGGCTTTTTAATCTTTTCCTTTTGCTGAGCTGCTCAGGGTTTTTTTCCCTTCCCTTTTTGTCTGCCTTTTTCTGCTCCCAGTCTCTTTCCCTCCCACTTTGCCAGCTTTCATTGTCTTCAGACTCAAACCAAAGAGAGCCCCTTTTGCCCTCCCTGGACAGGGCACTGAGAGATGTCCTCTGCCCCTATCATGCCCCCAGAACCTGTCTACACCCTCCTTTAGGAGACCTGTGTCTTCAAAGCAGCCTTTCATACCAGACTATGTATTCAGTTGCACAAACTTCCTTTGTTTACTTTAAAAGAAATCTTATCAACTGATGTGCATGTCTATTTACAAATTACTCAATCCAACCCTGCAAATAGTTCCAGTAGAAAATGGAAAAAACTTTAGAACTGTAAAATTGCATTAGCATTTTTCAAACAAAACTGTTTGCTTCAGAAAATTTCATGGCAACCCTGAAAGAGTTTCTTTTAATATATTCTGCCAAAAGGAAAAATAAATGTCTTTTGTGTCAGACCACAAGAACTTCTCCATGTTTTGGTGGTTGGTTACAAAAGCAAAGACCTCATCAGCATTGTTCTGATGCACCTTTTCAAGTCATACTGATGTAACATTTGTTTCAGATTCATGGGTGGAAAACTTACTTTTAAATATTATCTAATGCATAAAAAGCTACGCTTACGTTTTGTTCCATGTAGTAGTTACCACAAAATCAGTCCAAAATATATCCCTTGTATAGTATGTATTTATGTATGACTTTCCCCCCACTATGTATTCCATCACGCCTGCAAAGTCTTTAAAATGCATTTTGAAAATGCAGAAACCTCAGAAAAGCACTGTGAAAATTATTCCAGGGCTGGAGATAACATTGCACCACAAGGCATTTTAAAAGCTTGCCAGGAAGAAGACTCAGACTTCACGGGATTATAGTATCTAGGGACCTCTGGAGGAAGCTTTTCCGGGTGGGAGAGGACTGTTTAATCCACCAGAAAAAAGCATGTAAAGGAATAATTGTTGGAAGCTGAGGCTGATCCGAAATTGGGAACATGGATTTAATAATGAAGATATTAACCAATAGAATAAGTGGTTAGGCATGTTCTTGGTGTCTTGAGGTCTTTAAATCAAGAGTGGATGCTTTTCTAGAGACCTGATTTATCAAATATACATTACTGGGATCACTATAGGAGTGTTGAGGTGAGATACATCGACCTGCAAGTCCCAGTAGTCATAGCAGATTATGTCGAGATCCCTCCTAAATACATAACATTACTGTATTCCTTCTTCCTCGGAACTGAAAACACTGTGCACCCACTTAGTTTCCCAGGATGTGTGCATGCACGTTGAGACGTGGCAAGGATTGTGAGATCTCCCACATTTTACAGAACAAGCCATGGGATGTCTGATACCTGCAGATGGTCTGAGAGCAGCTTTACACCTTGTACAGCAGCACTGGATCCTGATGCCATACTGGGGGACAAGCACTCCACCGTCCCTGACCAGAATATCATTGACTAAATTCCTAACATAATTTACTGCGGCATCAGAGACATTCATGGAACAGTCTGATCCAGCAGCACACCAATTATATCAGGCATCTGACCATCTTGTGAGATCTTGATGGAGTCATGGAGAAGGTGCAGTGGAATTTGCTTTATTCTTTTTATTATTCCATCCATACTTGAGGAAATGGACATATTCCCCTCCTGAGTGGAGAGCAGAAAGAAAAGAGGTACTGAGGGGAAGAATTCTTGTATTTTTCATCATTATTCACAGTTTTTTAACTCCTTTGTGCCCCATCCAGACTGTCAGCTGCAGACCTCACCAAACCCGTGGATGTGGCACTTCCACATCAACTCAGTCATTAGGTAGGGACAGTAAAGGCCACCCCTCCAGGACAACTCCACAGCAGCTGGGCCTCTTCCATTTGACCCTCCAGCCCAAAGTTCAGGGGGAGAGAGCTGGCTGACTGCTGAATTGCATACAAGGAGAGAACTCCGCCTCCAAGGGCTTTCTGCCCCAACCACTCTCTGTTTTAAGAAGCTAATGAAGGGGCTTGTAAAGTTAAAAAATATTATTTGTATGTTTTGTGCTGCCAGTTTTCCCTGATTACTCCTGATATGTAATTCATAAATATTTACCCACTTCTTTATTGCCCAGATGAGTTACCACCCAAGTTGGTGGCACTATTCTTGTCAGTAATTTTATTTAAGAAAAAAAAAGCTAATTGTTTTATTAAAAGGTCATTAATTTAGCTGAAAATACCATTTTCTACAGGAGATATTCCCTCCTGTGATTCAGTAACGCAGAAATAAACACTCTCTAATTGTCCAGAGACAAACTGCCTTTTAGAAATGAACTTCCCTACAACATTTCATTCAAGCAGCTGGTAGTTTAATACTAAACCAATTAAAAGCAATATAGAGCTACATGAATAGGATATTAATTTCCTCACCAGAAGTGGAAATGAGTGGGTGCTTTGATTCCCACAGGGAAGGCAACTCTACCATCCAGCAGCTTAATCTACAAAGGCTGCAGCCTCAAATGAGGGATTCAGTGTGCACAACTGGATCATTACGCTGTGTGGATATTATTATTAAAGCCAAAGCCTCATCCACTCTGCAGTAGTCCCAGGTAATACTGAAAAAATAAAGCAAGGTGATCTTCTTACAGAAAAAAAAAAAAAAAAAGCCCCACACTTTCCCCTTGTAGCTTCTGGGATTGTATGAATGCAAACGCTACTGTGCCAACATCTCTCTCACATAAATTGTCGTTCCAAATCAATTCTAAGTATAAAAGAAGTGCTTACATTGAACTGATCTGTTCAATCTCTTATTTCCAATTACAGCCAATAGTGAAAGAGAACATTTAATCTGCTTTCAGCATCTTCTTTTATTGAGGATTAGCCACAGGAAACATTAGTTATCTCTCTATGCATTGGGGTGGGATGTGATGCTGTCCAGGTAGGGGTAGATGCAAATTCAGATGAATTCTGCTGACACAGCTCCTGCAGTCTGAAGAGGGACTGGATCATCCATGGCTGAAAGCCAGCAGTCCAGAATCCATTTCCTCTTCCCCACTTGTACTCCTGATGTGGTGGCCAGGCCAAGAAGAGAAGGATGTAGCAGGGTCATTGTCCCATCAGCCCTCCAGCAAATACACTAATAAATACTTCCACACATTGAGAGCTAAATTTGCTTTAATTAACATTAGAAACAGACATATAAGAGATAAACCATGAGGAAATATACAAAATACAAGGTAACAAAGTAAAGAAGTAATAATGACGATGGGAAACTTTGCCAGAGTTCTATAATGTTAATTAATTCTTTAAATGTTGCACATCCCAGGCAGCCAAGACTATAACTACTTAAAGTGTTGTGTATCAAAATTGAGCAGGACACCCAGAGAGGGGCTTTAATTTATTTTTAAGTTGCAATCATCTAGTTCTTGTAGAACAATTTGTCATATGTCACCAAATAAATAACGCTGTAGGGCATTTAAGTTTCTTAAAACCACAGCAGCTGCTTTTCCAAGTGCTCCTATATCTGTGCACACCGTTACAGTGGTCTTCAACATGTCCAGTGGATCCCAACGAGGTTTTATGTAATTTTTATATTCATATAATATGAAGTATTGTCAACACACATTGTCAACTTCAATATGACAACGATTTACCATTAGGCATTCCACTCAAGCAAGGTCAGATCAGATGAAGAGCTTAGGAGATTTGCAAAGGGGAGAGGGAAATTCAACCCAGCAAAGTATCTCCAAGCTTCCCCAGCCCCATCGTGTCTTGTTTTCCCCCAGAACTAACCACAAAAATCAGCTTTGCCAGTGGTAGCAGTACATTACTTTGTTCCTCGTGGGTTAAACACTAACCTAAATTTTTGCCTTCAAACACCTAGAACGATCTCCCTCCTCCCACTGCCCTCATGCAAGTTCACACTGCAGGATGGAAGGAGGGCCAGAATGGCCTAAACCCTTAGCTGTAAAACTAAACATCTCTACTTTGGCTTACGGGAGCTTCCCTGTCTTTATAGATCCACCAACCGTTTCTTTTAATACCCAATAAAGCAAAAAGGATGTTTATATCCCTCATAAGGTCAGCTACACAGTTCAGTACAAACATACAGTTCAACAACCAAACATATCACATCATGCTTTTTTCTGTTTTCAAATTGTCCAGCAACATACCACAAGATCTGCAGTGTGAGGCAGTCATAATAGCCTCTGTATAGAATTTTTATCTTTTAGCTGATCAGCAAAATATATCTTGCCAGTTTTGAGCATCTTCAGCTAAAAGCATTTTGGTTTACAGAATAATAAAGCAATACATTTTTGTTCCGTGACTCTGAATGTAATACATGGCTTTCCTTGCAAGCCTTGGTGTGGATCTGAAAAAAAGAAATCTATCATCATTTGCAGTATTTGCTATGATTTTCAATTTCCATGAATACCGTTGCCAGCAAACTACTTTACAAAAACATTTGAGTAAACAAGAAAGGGAGTAAGTGTGAGTACAGTCAAAGAGAAGTTCCTTAAAAATGTGAATGAATTTTCACCCTGTTCTCTCGTTGTTTCCAGGCTCCTGTCAGTTGGAAGTACTATCCTGAAAGCTGCTTCCTGGCTAGAGACAGATATCAATTCAAGCTAGTGCACTTTCACATTGTCATCTTATTATATCAGCTGGTGGAATCTCACTCACTGCAATGAGGGGAGGAAAGCAGAGAAAATCCAAAGCAGACAGAAGCATCCTTAAACCCTTTATCTGTTAGGGACTTAACCTAACCTCTTCCCTAAACAAACCCACAGATTTTTTTAGGTTCACTTTCCCATTCATTTTCTAACTATCTCAGTGTAGAAGCCTCTGGAAGTGCCAAGTGCTTTTTAACTCCCTCTACCATCCTGCAATAGTTCACATTGTCACCCATCTGCCTGCCACTGAAAATACACCCAGCATCAGTTTTCACAACAAATCTGTGAAGGCAGGGTCTTGCTCAACTATCTTAGTTAATGAAAAGCTATTAGTTTGATTGCTAGTTGGCAATTGTTCTAGCCCTGCAGAAAATGCCATTAAAATAATTTTTACAGAACTCTTTTAATAACTAGCTATTTTTGTAGCACAATTGTTTTTAAATCTCATGAGGCCAATGTGTAATACATGACTGTTCCAGCTCACAGCTCTCAGCACTCAGAGGGTATATATCAGGTTTCAAGTTGCTAATTTGTTATGGTAATCAATACCTTATTCTTTTTAACCACAGAGGCAAACTCATTTGCTCTTTTCAGTTTGATATTGGATTATGAATGATTTACATCCATAACTACTGCAAATGCCACATGACACTTTACAGCATCAGCTAGGGATTTATAAATTGCTTCTCACTGGGTTTTCAACAGAATTTGTCCACCAGTTGCCAGATGACAGCACCAGCAGTATTTGATGGTTTGGGACCATTGTTCAAAGATGATCGCATAGATAATGATATATTCATAAATATTCATATTTTTTTTAAAAAATTGAAAAAATCAGATATGATTATCAACCAGTCAGTCATTTCCATTTTACCAGCTACCAACCATGCCTGCTACAGTAGCAACAAGCAGGCACTTGGAGCTTACCAGCTCTACTACATCTATCAACACCTTTGAGTTGTGCAGGAACATAAGTAAATCTGATAAACACACCTGCTAAACAGATTTGTGTCAGCTGTAAAGAGGCTTTTCAGAGTATAATTTCTTGAAGCATTTTCCAGGTGTCATCCTAGGTTATAAATTATATGTAATCCAAAGTGTAATCCAGAAGGAAAAGAGGATATGGAAATTTCAGCATTCTTTTCCTGGTGGTAGTAACTTCATTTCACATCATCTCTTAGGTCCTCCTTAGGCCACCACATTGATGCTTTGCACATTTAAAAGACATTGTGAAGACAGACGTGAAGGCCCATAAATATAGATTTGTTTACAGGATTGGGGGTTGATGACATTTCAGATATATTAGTTTTTTAATATTTTTAAAGGTTAGAATGACATTTCTTTCTTCAATTATTTCCCTACATTTCCCTGTCGTTCATCAAAAGCCTCATTCCTTCTCGTGATTTCTCTTTTATATATAGTTTTTAATTGCTTTTTATTTCCTCAGCACCACAGATTTCCCTCCCTATTCTTTTTAAATTAGTTTATTACCAAGTGCCATGGTCACACTCCAGTATTTCATCTGAGTGACACTAAACTGAAGCGGCTTAGTTTATAGGCCATGTAATTTTGATGAGTCTTAATTTTGCATGAAGATCAAGAAGCCAGGGCAGCGAAAGTCATTCATGGAAAGTGCTTTCTCTGTGGAAGAACACTTGTATGATGAACTCATTCCTTGATTGAAACTATTTCTAATTACATTAACCATACTGTCCCTCTAATCTCCCACCATTACTAAGCTTGTTATTTCGTTTCCTGAAGCCCTTGCACTTCCTAACTGACGGATCCCATATGAAAATATTATGGCTATATCTAACTCCAGCATATTTCAGCCTGATGTCTTGAACTAGACCATAGATATTGAAACATACGAACCTTTTATTTTGCTAATAGTCCAAAATAGAGTGCTTTGGCATAAGATCAGTCAGTGCTTGTCTAATGTAAATGGCCTTCATGAAGCACTGATTCAGTAATTTATTTTTAAAATTCTCATTGCTGTTTTGTTTGTGATAAGTATGTACTCAGAGCATTTCCAAAACAACTTGACATAGAGCAAAATATGGGAAGCATTTGCAGGAGTTCAATCAGCTGACACTCTACATGAAAAACCTCAGGGGAGAGGAGTTTGCCTCATGCCTTCAAGAGTGAGAGCTGTGCTCTGGCAGAGCACAGCAGGAAGAACCTTCTACAGTAAAAGCTATATAGCACTGACACTCCAAATGCTGGATACCAGCCTTCAAACCTCCGCTGAAATGTCCCTTATTTCAACCGTGCAACTGGGAGAAAGGGTGATCTACAAGTATCGATACATTAATCACATTCAGCATCAAGTCACTGCATTGGATTGCATCTTAAAGTCATCTGGAAGATAGGTCTCTCTAAGCATGAATCAATGCTAGAAGTTCCTGCCTCACTCTTATCACTGAACAGAGCTAGCTGGGTTTAATGAAGTATGAGTCATAAATGTATTTGCACACTTAGCCCTTGAGTTCAGCCAGCTGCTATTTCTAGGTTTTGCTAAAAATCAGCTTTCTCAAATCCAATAGAAATTCCAAGTCATTTTCAGTTTACTCCTTCCCTTCTATCTTTGCATCAGTAGCTGTATCTTACTACCACCTAGTCCAAGATACCAGGTTTATTTTCCACTTAGGTTTTCATCTAAGCACCTTCTATTGCTGCTAGGGAAAAAAAAACCAACATAAAACATGCATATGTGCCTTCTTGAAGCACTCTCTTGCCTGATGTCTACAAAATATGTCAACATTGAGCTCTGTGTGTGCTGAGGTCACTGTACCATGCTGAGCCACTTTGCCTGCCTGTTTCCCTGAGCTCCTCAATATGCTATCAACATCAGCTGTCTCCCATCTTAGCCCAGGATTGCAAACTCCTCGTTCCCATTGCAGACTCCTCTTTACGAGTCTGTGCAATAGCTACTAGAGTGGCTCTTGGTCTGTGAGTCAGTGTCAGTAGCAGCATCAGTAACTAAACCCCCAAGGGTTTCGCAGGCTTGGCTACAAATTAATGGTTAACTAAAAATTCATACAGACAATTCAGTGTTCACAACAGAAAAACTATGGCTAAGAAAAGGAGCAAACACACCACGCCAATATTATCCTAAAGGGCAGATCTTCAGATTGCATAGAAGAGCATAACAACGTTGGTGTAAATAGAACTACGACAACTGATACCAAGGACAGATGTGTCAGTCTTTGAGTAAAACTTACATGATGTACAGGTCTTTTTCATAAGGATTTATTTAGCTCAATATGTTGTTAACAGTTGTCACAGGGCTTTCATTTCACAGTTTTTAAACCAGCAACATCTCAGTAATCCCACAAGGGAAATAAAATGTCATACGACCTAAGCAGCCAGTGCAAATTTTTAAAATAAAGTGTTCCTAAACAACCTCACAAGCCAGAGTTATTCACTCAACTAATCCATGAGAAAATGCAGATTCCAAATCTGTTCTGGACCAATTTGAGCAGTACTCACATAAGTCTACCACCCACATCCTGCTTAGTCAAATCTTCTAAGCTTTCCTCAGCACTAACTATGGTGGTATCCAATCTTTTTGAAGATTACTGATGCATGGCTAAATATAGAAAAGACAGTCTAGAAAAAAGAACAGCTGTGAGTTTGTGTATCAACAGGGAGACAAGCAACTGCCTCTGACTGTGTCTGAAAACAGCAAACAGTCCCACAGAGAGAGAAGGGCTGCAAACCACTCCAGCAGAAAGACCAGAAATCTTCTGTCCTTTCTAGGTCCCTTACTGGGAAGCTATCAGCACACCTCATGATTTGATGAACTTCCACCCATGGCACAGAACCCTCCCAAGGTCAGGAAATGGGAGAAATAAACCTGCTGAGGAGAACACCGAGAATTTTTCTTTCTCTAGCAACTTTCAAATACCTGTGAAAGACAAATAAAAATTCAAGTCAAAACCACCATTTGCTCCAGATTATGTTTTGGTGAGGTTTCAAGGAATCAGTAGAGTAACTGAAGCACAGAAATATCTGCCCCTAGCAGAGCCACCAGGAACCCAGCATGGATTTGTAGTCTATCATGTTTAATGTTGTTGAGTGATCCGAATGAATTAGCATTGATTTTTCTGTATATTTGTCCCTCTCCAAGATGTAATCACTTATTAATAATACCAAAACTGCTATTCTAAGAGATGTCTTGTCTCCAAATTATTGATTGGGGTTTTTTTTTAATTTTCATATTTGTCTCTTTTTTAACATGTTATTAACAGGGTCAAAATTTCTGGGAGCACATGTATACTAAAAGTGGCTTAGTGCTTCCTCCTGTAAGGAATTATACCATAATCAGATAACCTGTCTCTCCACCTTTTCCCAAATCATGGCTTCATTTTCCAATGTGTAGGATTATTTGTGACAAATAAGTAACAGCTAATTTGTGCAGAATGGTCTACAAGGCACATCAGATGCTTTTTCTGTCAACATTTATTTTTTGACCCCTCAGGAACATACAATTTTTTCCATCACCTTCCCTCATATAACACTAATTTCTTTTTTTTTTCTTTTTTTTCTCTCTTTTTTTTTTTCTGAGGAAAATACTATTACTATTGCAGAGATCTTGTAAAGTCTCATAAAAGCAAGGAAAAATGCAAAGCTTGTGCATTGACACCAGCTGTCAGCTCAGCATTTAGTTAAAATGTTAAGAGACAGAGCCAAGGATAAATTTGAAAGCATAATCTCATATATATCATGATGAATCATATCTTGAAATGTCTTACCTTAACTAGCCTGGAAGGGTGATTGTAAGTGAGTTGTAAGTGAGATGTCTGAGCCATTTTGGAAAGGAACTACATAGTGTGTGGCAAATTTATGTGCTGGAGGAATAAAAATTTACTACCAGCTGTTAAAGATGGTGTGAATATGTATTAATTAGCAAAGTAACGGTGACATCATTGGTAAATTTCCGTCTACAGAACTACAGATATAGTAGAGATATAGTACTGAAGAAAGCCATGTAGACATAGGCAAGAAAACCAAATAAAAGCTTTAGTGATGATCAGAATTTCTAGTTGAAGTTCAGAACCATGTTTTGTTTCCTGTAAGGTCCAGAGTGAAATGCTAAAAATATTTTTTTTTTGGCCATAAATATCTGTAATGCTAGGATAACATCACAAAGGTACTGGGATATGGCATTATCATAAAGAACAAGATTGCCCTGCAAGGTCCAAATATGATCAAGGCATGGAAATAATATATGATTGAGCCACTTTGGATTTGAATAAAGCACATCTCTTAACATCACTGGAGACAGGTACGTGTTCCATACCCCCTATCCCTTGCATCTGGGTTAAACCTAGTATTATAAAAGGTTAAGGGGAAAAAACCAAATCTAAACTTTTTCCAAAAAAAACCCCAACCCTGTCTGAGAAGCCTTAGGACAAATGTTACATTATGGATGCACAGCCACATTGCAATTGAGGAAGGGTAAATGTGAAAAAAAGGCACTGCAAAGTTTCTCTATATATCTTAAATGCAGAACAGGTTAAGCTAAAAGATCAGAATTTATAAACAAAATAAACCAGAGGGTGGCTGAAGGTGTTATGATCCATTTATTAGAGAGATGCCTCCATTCAACTTAAGGTGCAAACAAGACCATAGGCTGAAATCAATGGTACAGGTTTTATTTACCCATAAATGTGAGGTAGAGAGAGGTAGAAAGAAACAGAAAAGACAGAGGGGGGAGAGAGAGGGTGAGAAGAGAGAGACAGATTACGTAGAAAGATACCATCACCCATGGATCCAGCAGCGTCCCATAGTCCCTCTCCACCCTGGTCTTCTTGGTATGGGTTTCCCAAGGTTTCAAAACTTCCCAAGGCTTCAAAACTTTTCACTACTTACACATTTCAGCAAACAAAGGAGTTAGTGCTCACTGGATACACAGTTCTCTGATTCTATTAGTTAAATTATTCCCTTGCTTCCAATGCTAATCAGTCCCATGATCAATCTTTCTCTTCTTTTGACTCAGTGGGTTTTTTGATTCTGTGGGTTGTGCCCAATCTCCCTCTACCAGAAGCACCTCCACCCAGTGGGAGCCGCCCTCAGCACAGTTGCTGAGTTGTGTTCCCTTGGGGATTCTTTGCAGTGATACATTCCTCTCCCCCAGCTTGCTTACCACCCCTCTAGACCAGAGATAACACACAGAGAATGGTAACATTTCAAGTTCCCATCAAGTGCCTCAATGTACAGTCCAAGTTTCAGGAATCCAAAGGCATATTCAGGGGCCAGGGGGACACTTTGGTGGTCACAGATGCCATCTGTCCCATACCTTGGGGTGATCTTTCTTTGACTGTCAACGTGCTTAGGGGCAGTTGTCCCTCTGCAGGTTTTGGCACAATTGGGGAATTTTTGTCTGGATTCATTACCCAGGATGTGCTAGCCAGACCTCACCAGGCCTGGAGTTAAAGCCATTCTGTGTTTATGTCAGGGCAAAGTCCTTCTGTGATTTTAACAGTGTTTGAGACAGGCAACTGTGATCTCCTTACAGAGGATCAGAAGTTTTTGGGAATTATTTGCCCCTCATCTGCACTCAGCAACAGAGACAACAAACAATTTTGCCTGCAGTGTAAGGGAGAAGTGACACAGAGAAGCCCTGTCTGAGGAGCAGTTCTGAAACAGAAACAGAAATGTCTCTTCAGCTTTCACAAAAAAATCTTGTGTGCCAGATGGAGCAATTGTAGGTGTGAAGTATATTTGAAGTTTGCATTTATTTATTTCTTCATTTTTCTCTACTGTAACTTTGTTGCCAGTAAATAATCAAGAACTTAGCCCTTTGCTTTTACTATTTTTATCTGAATGCATATCTAGTGTTCAAAGTGACTGTGACGATCCTAAAAAAAAAAAATAGGGTGTTTGCACTTCCATGAAGATAACATATCTAAGCAAAGAAGTCAAGCTAAGAGCCAAGACAACTTTGGGACTTCCAGGAGCTGGATTACTTCCAACCACATTCTCTTTGCGAGCTGACACTGTGAAATAGCGGGATGGAAGGAGAGATTTCCCTGGGGTGTATCATCCTGACCCTTGTTCCAGGTGGTAAAAAAGACAAGGCATGTTTTCAAGAAATTCCATATCATTGCTGAGTGTTATAACCATCTCCTAGCATTTCTGTGGGTGAGAGGCATCCTGTCCTTATCATTTCTTAGTCCGTATGTCACCTTTCCAAATCTTATTAACTTCACGTCAACAAGCTCATTAACAATTCAGTGCCAAGCCTAAGTAATTTCAGGACTGGTTTATTGCCGAGTTAAGAATGAAATGCCCAGCAAGCGAGGACTGCACATCTCTGGTTAGTGCTGCCAGATGCTCCTTTCCCTCAGTACCCCTTGCTTTGGACAGAGCTGCAGCAGCCTGTGCTCCCATCTCTGTTTTCTCATCCTCTGTGAGGAGGCGATCAGTGCCACAGGATGGGATGGCTCTGTATGTGGAGTTCTCCACAGTAATTCAGGACAATTCGGTGTAAAGACTGTGATTTATTAATAATGTATTTATGAGATACTGAGATAGAAAGCCTTTAAAACTACTAGGGGAAAAAAGGACAGTCACATGGGCAGTTCCTTTAAAAGCAGTAAGAATTCACCCTGTTAAACACTGAGCATCTACAACCTGCTCCCTTCCCTACAAGCTCAGGACAACCAGTATTTTGCACAATAAAGTGCTTAAAGTCTCGGTTGCCCCTGTTAGGTCAGGAAACTCAGCTCCTAGGCACAGCAGAACCTTGTTGCACAAGGACAAGGACTGACTTATGTGGAGATTAAAGGTATTTTTCAATTTGGTTTTTTGTGTGAGTAGGACCTCCAAGACCTTTGACCCTTGAAGACTTCAGAAAATTAGGCTTCTACTGCAAGGTACAAGTCTGCAATCGCCCCTTTTCCTTTCCCTAAGAACCAAGTGACAGGTACCTATAGAAAAAAAAGGGGGGGGGAAATCTGCTGTAATTTAGAAAGTGAATAGCTCAAACAATCCTCCCTGTGGGGAAAGGGGATAAGAGCAAGAACAAACTTATAATAAGTGTTAGTGTAGTGTTAGTAAACAGAGTACAGTCAACATACTTCTGGTATTACATTCTGGCTGCAGGAAATAGGCTAGGGTAGCATACAGCAGGATCACTGTTGAGAAAACAGATAACTTCTCTTCCAAAGTCTTAACATGAACTGAAACTTGGGAGAGTCTATTAGAAAGTTCATTCAAGTTCAAAAAATATAGGATAAGTAATTTTTCTCAACTACACATACCTGACAGGTCTTCTTTGGGTTCACAGATAAATCTAAGATCATGTCTATTCAAGAATATTAATTACACAGCACATCTAAGAGCTGTATTATACAACTATTTTTAAAATGGTGAGGATCTTAGTTCAATATTAAAGGTTAAATTTACAGTTTCAGAACTGAAGAATAGTCATGAGGTTTAAATAAGAATACCAATATAATATTAAGTGTTCTTAATTAGAGAGAAGAGTTAGTTTTAAAAACTGATTAACACTTGTTAAGTGAACTGTCAAATTAACTAATAAAATTTAAAAACTTAGCATAACTTTGATATTTTTGTTTTTAATGCTTTTTTCCATGACTAAACCAATTCTTTCTACTTTGTCTTATCCATCTGGGCCCCTGCTGGGAAATGTCATTAATGTTTCAGACCCCACTGAGTGGCAATAGTGCTATTTGCTGAACAGAGATAATTGAAACACGGACAGGTATTTCTGAAAGTATTTCCAGAAGTCCTTAAAGACAGACATGTAAATCTGGCAAATATTATTTAGCTTCCTGCAGAAACTGCTGCAGTAAGAGGGCAGATACTGGTGCTGCTGCTGATTTGCTTCCCAAGTGGAACAAAATATTTTGGTCTGGTTTCTACGAGGTTTGCAAGGCTCAGACAAAGGCCAAAGCTTCTTTGAAAGGCCCTCAACCACCTGGAGAAGGAAAGCAATTTTATATATAAAAAAAGTATATAGCTTATTCAGCTGCTCCATCTTTCTGAAGAAATTGTCCTTGGTCCCACCAATGTGTATGAGCTCTCTGGTGCAACCATCTCCTGGACAGTATCTCTGGAAGCCATAACTCCATAACTGGTGTCTGAAAGACTGGGAGTGGTTTGGGAGAGCACTGACACACAGCCAGGCAGCAGAGCAGCTGGCAGGGCTGTGCTCACCGAGGCTGTGCCGCTGCAAGGTGACCACAGACCTCACTTCACCATGGCCAGCAAACACCAACTGCTCTAGGTGGGCTACAGTGGGATTTTAGAGCATGTGGGGTGCTTTAGGGAACTGGCAGGCACACAATCTCCTCCTGTGGCAAATGTGGGATGTGCCCCCATGTCCAAAAGAAGTTAGGTAGTTCGCAGGGGTAAGAGCATGAATACTGCTTATCACACGAATCCTGCACACCTGTCAATGCCACAAAGGTAACAGGAAGATGTTGAAAAGAGTGCAAATGGAAGAGACATCTATGGAGATGAGAGCATTCTCTACCAAGTGTCTACTTAGATAGTCAGCACTTGCCATTTTCACAATGCTCTGAACAATCAGGGAAAGCAAGTGGAAGAACCCTGAGGACTGAAGGAAGCCCTATACGCACTGCAGTGTATACGCTTCCTCTTGGGAGACTGTTCCTGAGAACAGCTGATGCACCCAGCTGTGGCCACCAGGCCTTTATGGCAGACCCTTCTCAACAGGAGGCCCCTTCTGAGGGATGCAGGTACACCAGCAGGTGCAAACAAGCTTCGATCTGCGGAGCCCTAGCTCCATCTGCCTTGTTTATCAGGGACTATATTCCCATTTGTGGATATACAGCGCATCCTCACTGTGTGAATCATTGTAAGCTGCAAATTACTTGCAAAGTATGGGCACACATGTACTGCAACCACGTAGTAGAGAAAGAAAAATAACTTTTAACTGACTAAGTGGACATTGGCTAAAGGGGTGAGAAAGTCTGTAGTACCACACGCAGTGCTGGGGACTGGTGCAGCCTGCCTGTCTTGTGGCAGCACTGGTGAGAGGTTTGCTCAGAAAGCCCCAGCAGAAAGGATGTTATTTTACACTGCAGGTGGTTTCCAAATGACTAACTCCAACACTGGAAACAGCTCGAGCACGGCAGCATAGAGCTGTGAAGCCTGGTTTGTCCTGTTTCACAGCAGCTTCCTGCATAAACAAGCTCTTTCTTTCACACATCTTTTTACTCTTTCCAAATACCATCACATTGCAATGCAAAGGAGATTGAGTCCTGGATATTTGTTTTTTACCAAAACTCTTCTCACTTCTCTGTAGGTATCTCCACTGAAAATATCCCAGCCGGGTGTAGTGACAGCATCTGAAATGTGATAAGACATCAGAGACATGAAAGAGATCAGCACTTAGCCTACTTGGAGGGGGCGGAGGAGGGGGTGGTTTATCTCTTCCCTGGCATCATGTTGCTGGGTGAAGTGAGATTTCTCCCTACAGCCTTGGACTGTTTAGGCTGGGGCACCCCATCGAGGGCTCTGGCTGGGGCTGGGCACCTTCAGCCCTCTGAAAGCCATGGCCATCCCCAGCACGGGGCATGGAGGCAGAGACTGACAGCTGCTCCCAAAACTTCCAGCTCCTCTCCTCCTGCCAGCGGCTTGAACAGGCACCACTGCTCCCAGGGAAGTGACTCAACCTATAATAATGGTGCAGGGTCAAGCAGCTGGAAGGGTGTCAGGGAGGAAAATGTCTTCAGCAGTGGAGATGAATGGATGGTGGATCCTTTAAATCTAATTCTGAGTCTTGAAGATGTCAAAGAATTACAATACTTAACTTATCCAGAGAAGCAGTGTACAGCCTTTGGAAAACACAAAACGACAGAAATGCTTCACTGAGTTTCCCTTGGATTTAACCCAAAGCTGACATTACTCTGACTAATTCCACTTCTTCCTCCCCTTCATACCCTCAAATACAGCTAATTTTAGCAAGAAAGTAATGCTCCTTAGACTCAGAAAGGCACTCTGAAGTTTCTTTAACAATTATTCCATTTACACACTGTGTCAATCCCAAAGAAAAGCACAGTTCTGCAGACCCAAATAAGATGACAGTCTGCTCCTGGGTTTCCGCTTAGAACAGCTGTATCCCACTGCTGATCCACAATATTAGTGGACTCCATCACCTTGGCAGCCTTAAGTTCCCTTTGCAACCGGAATGTGAGTTAAGCTCACTTAACAGACACAGAAATCAGGATAAATTTCTTGGCAACAAAAGGACACCTGCATTTCCACAGTGAATTATTTTGGAATTCTTATCCCATCATGGTAACCACATTTTAAAAGAGTCACCTTGATATCACAGTGGCTTTAGTAACTGTACAGAGCTAAGTAAAAGTGTAGAGTTACCCCATTGTGTGGGCTGGCTGGAAAGAGCCAGTCAAATTTTGCTCAAAATAGATGTGCATTATTTCCACTTCTCTGCACTTTTCTTTGGCTGCATCAGTGAAAAGCAAAACTGAGAAATGTCCAGGAAAAAAAAAAAACCCACCCACCAAAAATGTTCTTTTTGATTTGAATTCCCAGGTATCACTTTAAAATAAAACACTTCAGTTATGAGTAGTAGTTGAAAGATTATTATATATTTTCAGTCCCATATAGGTACACCTGTGATGTTATCCCTAGGCGAAAAAATAAAAGGTTAGAACATTTCTACTATGATGTTCCAACAAATTGACACAATATTTCACTGCCACCGTTGGCAGGTCACAGAATCATGAAAATTATCAAAACAAAGTACAAATGAAAGTACCAAATAGAAGACAAAACCCAAAAAACATACTTCTGGGCTTTGGAATTAAAAATTTAGAAACTTTGTCCCACCTCAAATTTTTTGAAAGGTGACATTTTGAAAATCCTGGATTTTGCTCTTAGGCCAAACCAAAAATTAATTTCAATATGTGCAGATTTTGAAAGCTGACAAGGTGATTTCCCTGAAAGCAGTAGCTTCTCCTACAACAACAGTGTGAACCGATGTGAGATTCCCAGACAGGTTTTATAGGTCAATAGGAGAAAGGCAGGTTTTAATCAAGATGACTTCTCTAACTTACAGAGAAATTTTGAGACTTTTTTGGCAGACTTCAGGCACAGACAACAAAGGGGGGGGGATCCATATTCTTTTTCAGTGACATAATTTGCACTTGTCTTGCAAAACTAGGCTGAAATTATTTCACATCTTATGAGAGGCATTGCCCACACAGAGAGGCCAAAAAAACTTATTATCTACAGGCAAAATAATCTGAGAGAGCAGAAATAAAGGGAATAGGCTAGAGATTTCTGTACTGTCCCTCAAGGAAGTGGATCCGAGGGCAACAAAGAGCATTCAGAACTTGGTGAAATACGTTTGAATGATGCCCTTAAAATAGGAAGAATGGGAAGACATGAGAAGTGATAGAGGAACTGCTAATTTACATCTTTCCACTAACTGTCTGTGCAGGCAGTACACCATTGCCCTGAAACTCTCCAGCCTTAGTGCCTGTCACCCAGTTCTGAGAAGGCACCAGAACGGTGCCCTGGCACTAATGGCTCACGACAGGGAGCAGCAGCTCAGCCACTCTCCAAATTGAGCCGATTACTTGCTGATTTCCCTCACTACTCCACTGTGGCTGCAAGTGTCTCAGGTCAGGTGGAGCTCCTGCCTTCAGGTCTCATCCTCAAGGAGCACCAGAGAGTCAAAGCTGATCAATCTGAATGAAAAGAGAAGAAAGCAGAAACACTGGCATCTTCTATTTACTAGCCAGTGAAATGCAGTAGCCAGCGAATGCATTCCTTTCCCATGTAGGAAGGATCCATTTCAACCTTTTATCTTTTGTTTTCTGTGCTGAGATTTTCTCCGAACTGTTCCACCAGACTTGACTTGAAGATTTGAAGAACCTTTGATGGAATCTGACCAGAGTAAACCTTGCTCAGCTACAAGGCTCACGGTGAGATTTCACAAGATGACTCTTCCCTCACTTACAAAAACAACAGAAAACATAATTTTCTTTTCCTTTTTTTATTTATTTTTTTAATAAGCTAGTTTAGGAAGGCAAAGCAATTCACCAACAGACCAGATGAGAGTCAGGGCCAGGGTAAGTGAAGCACGAAAGCTGTTTGTTTGGGACGGGAAAGGCCAAAAGAGGTCCTATATTGTTTTGCCACCTCCAAATCTTTGCTCAGGTATCCAATTAAATCTCACCCCTAAGAGCAGCATCGAAATAAAGACTACAGGCATTCCTGACATCCTTGTTTCTGTATAGATATTACTACAAAGAAAGGGCCTCATGCACCTTTTGTCATCTGGGGTCAGATTCGTCAGGGGTAGGGCGGAAGCATGAAGTTACCTGTGGAGCAGACACCCTATGGCCACTGAAAGCCCTGATCCAGCCAGCTGTTCCAGCTCCACTCGTTCTTGCCAGCCTTCCTAACATAAAGCTTAGGAATTAAGCTGGCCTTAGCATGAGGTTAATGATAGAATTGCACCTGTTTACAGACAAGCAAGGGCCAGCCGTAATCTGGTCTGCATGGATAAGTGATTTTTAGGGAGGAACAGAAAGCTCTAAACCACGGAAAATAAGACATTGAAACCAAGCATGGTACAAAGTTGTTTTGGTTTAGATCAGATGACACATACACAATTTTTGAACCACAGAATTTATGTGCTTTCCTAGTGATTAATATTTAAAAAGATTGTTTGGCACTGGACACTCAGTACATGTCTTGCAAGGACTTGGCACAGAAAAGAGGTAAGAAATCAGAAATGTGCCAAAAACTTGTCAAGGAAAAACTTACGCTCAATACTAATCAAGCTCAACTCTGTGCCAGTCCTCCCACTCATCCTTCCATAGGAGAAAGTCTTTCAGCATGAGCCTGCCCATGCTGCTTCAGAGACAACCAACACCTTTCACAGTCAGCTGACATAAATGAAAGTTTTGGAGGCTGAAAACAGAAAAAAAATACAACTCACCTTCTGCTCTGCAGCAAGGCTCACTGCTGGGTGCAGAGTCCTGCCTGCTCTGCTCAGGGGACTTCCAAGAGTAAAAGACTTAATTTGCATGTCTGCAGCACTAAGAAATAAATTTCATCGTACCCCTCATCTGGCATGTTTCAGTCCCCAGTGCCATTGCCATGGCAGCTTGACAGCAGCCACCATATTTTTTCTGCTACGAAGAAGTTCGTGCTAGAGGCTGTATCACAGACACCAAACTCATTAAGAGTTGTCCCTGTCTGGATGAGAGACGCAGTTGCAGAGCAAACTCATCTCTTCGCTTGGCAGCTCTGGCATTCGGTGTGCTAAAGGGCTCCCCCAGGATACAGCCCATGCCCAGCGATGGTGTGGGGCTGGGACACACAGGAAGGATTTGTCTGGCACGCTGGGGCAAGTTGGTGTGCTCAAGCTGCATTTCCCTACTCCTTTTAGAGGAAAACCTCGCACAGGACAGCCACAGACACCTCCTCCCGGAGCCAGGGTTCTCCTGGTTGGCAGGGAGGCGAGCACCGGCTGAGCTCATGCACACCCCTCCTAAGCGCTTCCTAAGGCTGCTCCTCACCTCCCACCATGGAAAACATTTACTCCTCTCTCCCACCTTCCCTCAGAGGGTCCGAGGGTGCCATTCCAGTATTAATGAGCATGGCTCATGAAAGCCCTGCAAAGCCCAGCGTGCTCATGTTGCAGGATGGAGATGCAGAGGTTAATTATCCTGCGGTGGGGCGGGAGGTCCTTGTTGGAGCCACCAGTGTTGTTAGCACCCCCGTCATTAATTTACTTGGCAGCAAACTTCTTCTGGATGACTTGCATCCACGAGTTAAAACTGGGAGGGCTGTTCATATCACCTAATTTTTTGCACCTGAATTAGAAAATGTGTCCCCCAAAGTGCTTAAATTAAGTAAGTGCTTTGGAACATCTTTTGAATAATATTTCTATCTCCAATAACTATAGAGAGACCCCAGAGACAAAGTTTCTGTCTGAACATAGGTAGTTATAGTTAACTGGTGTCTACCCCTGTTTCCTGTAGAGTTTATGTACCCTGATTTTATTTAGGCTTAAAAATAGAATGCATCAAAAATCTTCTGAGACTCTAAACCCATTTACCCAATTTGCCACTGCCTATGCACAGAAAGTTTCACTAACTTCAAAATATTTGTTAACATCACTGTACCCACACAGGGTACACATGTTTAAACAGCTGCAGAGTCAGAACTGCATTCAGCTGGGAATCCAAACCAAATCCTCTCTTAAATTTTTGCCATTTAAAAAAAGTAAATATATTTAACACTACATGGAGATAAGAGCAAAAAAAAAAAAGAAAACAAAACAAAAAAACCCTACAAACAAAAGAAGAAAGCAGCAGTTGGGTTCTCCCAAAGACATGCAATCTCCTACCTGCCACAGTTAAAGAGTATTCCAGAGCTGCACACATCACTGTTAATATTATTGAGGATACTGCATGAAAAGTGAATGCTAAGGAAGCCAGGGCTACACTGGCGCCTGTGCCACTGAAACACAGGAGAAAAGACAGGCGCCAACGTGCATCACTCTGGCAAACAGCATTAGAAAAAGGCAATTAATCTCACAGCTTCCAAAGCACAGTGCAAACATTACAAGAGAAAATATATATGTTGTGAGGACAGTAATTTTCTTTTTTTTTTCCAATCCCCTTTCATTCTCTCTCTAAACAACATTTTGAAATGCTAAAAAAAAAATAACACACATTATTTCTGCAGTGTTCATTTCCTAGAAGGGAAAGTTGATCAGCAAATATGATCACTACAGTGCCAATCACGAGTCCAAAGTCAATTATTTCTCCAAAGTGACTAAAGCAAGTCCCTTGTCCCCCTCAGTGAGAGATAACACACAGCTGTACAACCAGTAGGCACCCAAGGGGATGGGGGGAGAGAGGGAGAGGTGGAATAGGACCCCATTTGCACTATTTGCTTTAGAAAATATCTCAGAAGCAGCTCAGAAACAAGAGAAATCTTCTTGCTCTAATCTGCAGCTTGAAAAATATTAAGGTTGAAAAAAACCCACTGACAGAGCAGCTAATATGTAAATACTGCTGTTGTTTGGGGACATTAGCAGGAAAAGGAAAGGTAGCCACTGTTGCTGGCAGGTCTGATTTTCTCTCTCCCTCATCTCTCAGCAAGGGTTCACATGCATCCTCAGAAGTCCTGCACACCAGAGTGATCCATGCTGCTTCTCTTGCTGAAGCTGGCAGTAGGGAAATACCACGGTGGTTCAGAAAGCATTTCAGGATCCCTCGTTCCCAGGACTGGCAGGGGTGAGACCAGATCGTGGAGCTCCAGTGATGCTGTTTCTCTTTCTCTGCCTGATGGATGCAGAGAGCGTGGTCAGGCTGCTACAACAAAAGGAGCCCTGGAGCCCAGCTTGTAATGCTGTACTACTTGATCCCTCCTTTTGCTCCAGCAAGGAAATTTTGCAGGATGCAACATCATATTGAAAACTGTTCCTTCCTCATTGCTAGATAAATAGCCCAGTTTATGGCCATGAGGAAACAGTCCTCTCGTGGTGGTGGCTTCAGGTGTAAACTGTGACCTCAGAAAAAGCAAAGACAGAGCAGTACAGAGTTAAAAAACTTTTCATTGCATCTTTAATTTCAGCCTATTATCTGAACAATAACTTCTATCAGTTTTAGATTCTTACTGCTTTTCCCCCTTGAAATAAAAATCTTTGCAAATTATTGTTGTTGTTATATTAATCACACTTTCTACAGCAGGACCCATGGCACAAAGGATTAATGAGCAGATAACCAAGCATTAATATAGATAAATGAAATCTACCTACCTCTACTTCAAGCACTTACCCCCATATGTTCCACACTGGAGCAAACAGACCGGATAACATCTATTTCTGTGCATCCCTAGGGCACTAACCTAAAAGCCAACCCTCCCCAATACCCTCAAAGTATCAGGACCCCAGGGAATCCACAGCCCAGTCCAGATAGTCCAGACAGAAACAGGGGAGTGAAAGTGGTGAGTCACTCACATGGAGTGTGGTAGGTGCAGGAAGGGAAAGGTGTATCAGTTGGGAGAATGGGATGATTACGGAGAGAACTGAAAACACTAAGAAGACAAAAAGGCACTGATAGGGACAGCATGAAGTGGAGGCAGTTGGAAGGGCAATGAAGATAAGTGACACAGCTCCTCATGCAGGGAGAGCCAACACATCCGTGCGGGGCAGAAGCAGCCCAGTCACAGCTGCACAACGTCCTTTGACTCCTCTCTCTTCCCTGGCTCGAGAGCCTCCAGGGCTGTCCCCTACAGCTGGGCACCCAGAGGCTCTGGTGGCACTGTGCCAGCAAAGTGACGCCTCAGAAAGGGGACAATAGGGAGCCTTGTCCTTAGCTCCTGCATCTCAGGGCTAAAAGAGGCATTTGGAGCAGCTGTGCTCAGCCCATTCTCGAGAGACAGAACCAAGGGTCACCCAACCAACCATCTCTGATTACCATTCAGAGGGGCACTCAGACTGGCTATGAAGATATCAAGGGTTGGCAAATCCATCATTCCTTTCATTCATTGATTCCTCTAGTTAATCCTCTTTACTGAGAAAAAAAATTGGTCTTCACATCTGAGTCCCTTATAAACTGTCACCCTCAAAATATGCAACTGCAGTCCTGGAAGCTAGATGTTCAGGATAGTTCTGTGTAAGCCTCTCAAAAAACATATTCTCTTGGGCAAACAGCAAGCGTTTGGACATCTGACCAACCAGCCACATCTAGATGAAAGCATTAAATTGAATTATATGGGCATATTCTTTTGGATCTACTCTTCTGCCAACATTGTGCACCTGTATTATGTACCTCACATTCAAAACATTTCATCACAGAACTTTGCGGGGCAAGCAGGAGGAGCCAGGACTGCCCAGAAAAAGATGTGTCTTCACACACAAACAAGCAAGAGGTTTCATTCAAGTATGTGCTTTGTAGGAATTCCAAGAGAAAAAGAAAGTGGTGGTTTTTTCACGTAGGCTCAAAGACGTCATTTTCTACCCCGTTGCCTTGTTTCATGGAATGTCAAGCAAATCTGCCCGTTTAGTAGTCGTACTCAGGCAGTAAAACCCAGTACGTGAACAGAACTTATTTTGCTTTAAAGTACCATAAATCAAATTTGTCCTTACACACAAGCTTGTGCAACAAAGTTTGTGGAGTGTGACCCAGCAGGAATTTCAAGGAAATAACTGTATTTTAAAAAGTTATCCACAGCATCTGCACATGACAGCAGTGAAAATTTATGCAAAAATAACTGCCCAAAGAGAGAAAAATGCATATGGTGTTAACAGTCTAGTAAAGACACCTTTGAGTATCAAAGGTTAATAGAGGTTTTAAAAATATTAATGCTTTAATTTCAATTATTTTAAGAATAACCATATACTTAATGCTTTGCTGAGACTCCTTGGGCTTTGCTTTTCAATACTTTTGGGATCCCAGCAAGGGCAGTTCATCACTTGGTACAAGTAGATAGTAGCTTAGTAAGAGCATAGGACAGATATTTTTTTCCGTAATTATCTGACAGGTTTTTATCCACTTCCAATCAAAACCTTCTTCCCACTGAAACATTTAATTTGCTTTAGTTGAACTTTAAAATTCCCTTGCAGCCATCAGGCTTGGGGTCTTTCTTAATATCACTAACAGTAACAAAAAAATTCTGTGGCAACACTTTAACCTTTTAGAAGAGTTCTCTTCCTGAAGAGAGGTTCAGAATTAAGCTATCAGCAAAACATTCCATAAGGGAGATTAGAGACCAGACACGAACTGCAGATCAGAGCATGCAGAATATATATGCAGCTAGGGGAAAAAAGTGCAATATGTGTCTTTTTCAAATGTATTTCATTGGAGGGAGTTTATAAGAAGAATTAATGATAGTCAGAACTCAAATCTTATCTCTCTAAAGGGCAGTGGGTCTTTTGCAGAGAAGAAGAAATGCTTTCAGCTTAATTGTGGAGTTGAGTAAATAACTATATTTTTGACTAGGCAGAAGAGCAAAGATTTGCAAGAATTTGAATTGCATTTGAAATTATCTGTGACTTTAAATTAAGATGTCTCTAGAAATAATGCTGGGTATTATCTTTCACATAGAACTGAAAGTGAAATTGGCTTCTCTACACAGAAAGCGCTCTCCACAGTACAATAAATTGTATTAATCCATTAGCAGAAATGTCAAGCTCAACTGATAATTATCAACAGGCTTTGTAAAACCATCAGCCATTCCTCATTAAATTTATGTAAGAGACCTAACTGGAGAGGTCCATTCTGAGATATCTGATGATCTTTTACTTAATGTAACAACCTTCTTGCAGCACAAGACTGACTGTGATGCAAAATGGACCACGACTTCCAGGCTCCAGGGTTTCACATCCAGCAGAGAGGGTTCAGAGCATCCTGCCAGTATGAGCAAAACTGCACTACATCCTGTCAGGGAAGAAGGATGCACCACAAGTTCACTCCTACCATGGAAAATCTAGGATGGAAGAGGTGTCTGTAAGCCAGGCAGAGGGATGTGAGAGCTGGGGCCTGTAGGTCATGGGGAAGCAGCGGTGTTTGGGGTCCATATGGATGTCAGCCCCAGTAACAGGTCCCCTGGCACACCCACAGGCAGGGCACACCGCAGCAGCAGCATCCAGAGCAGCCCAGCTGGCTCAGACTCCTGTCTTCTTTCTGCCACAGCGGAAAGACTGCATCTGCAGAGCTGGGTTCAAAGCACCTGGGGGAAGTTCCTGGCTCTGCAGAACACAGTGGTGGATTTCCCAACTGTTCCAGCAGTGCTGGTGTTTAGAAAAAGGGCTGTACAAAACAACATTGGCTTGCTGGTGAGAGGGATGAGCAAGGAAGATTGTTTTGGTTTACTCCAAACCGCTCTGCTTTATTCCTAATGGCTAGATTTATGCAAAAAAATGTAGAGAAATGTATATCAAACAACTCAGTTAAAGGGATATTTTTTAAATCAAGTGTCATCAAGATAAAATGTTGCCAGTTCTGCTGAAGAAAAAAAAACCACCAGAAAGTCTGTTTTAATTTTAGACAATCCTAACACTTAATTTGCCATAAAGACTATGGAGATACCCAGACAAATTCTAGGGGTTTGCACATTAGGGTGACACTATTTATGGCACAGTCTCAGTGAACACAAGGAGGGAGAAGCATAAAGGCTTAATCTGTTCCCCCTGGAAACCAGAGCAGTGTCCTGATGAGGCAGGACTGGGCTGCCTGCTCTGTAGCAGCATGTATAATGGATGAGACTTTCAGGAGGTGGGTGTTCAGGTGCCAAAAACTGATGCACACAGAACCGTTAGTCGCTTCTGAAAAGTCTTTGGCAGGATCCCTAACTACATGGAACCAATCCATAGCTATACAGCTCACAAGTGGGATGCTACAGACTTAATGGTCTGTTCTCAAGCAGATATATGGTTTGTTTTTGTTGAGTTATTGAGTTTGTTGATGGCTTCTTGGAGCAGAATGGGATTGAATGAAAAAGGGAAGGTGATTCACAGAAAAATGGCTCAGCTGACCAAAATACACCTTCTCTACTCTGTGTCACTGGCTGTCACTGTCAGTTCCAACTACTGACATCTTGGAAAGATTTTTTCCTTCCTTTCTTTTTATGTCTCATCTCACAACAACATGAGTGTGTGTCTTTCTTCACAATGACTGACGAAGGCCTGAAAGCACTTTAGGAGCAATAGGGTAAGAGGAGAGGATGAGGAATAAGCCTGGAGAGAGTTCTGCCAAAGCAGTTCAGGGTGAGAACTATGTGGATACATCATACCAGAAGGAAGGAGGTGGCAGCACCAAGCCTTTAACCAATTGGTTCCTTGTCAGCAGAAGACACTGGTCACCAGGATGAAAGGGGGAAGAAATGAATGAGGTTTGAAATGGGCATGGCTGATTTCCTCCTCAATCATTGGCAGTTTATTTACTTTCAAGTCAACAACTTAGTAGTTGTAGTCAATGCCATCTCCTTTCGTTTATGTGATTACCCAAAAAGATTAAAAACCAGTTGTTTTTACTGCCACTTACTTTTAGAGCCATTCATGAGACTGAGCTTCAAAACAACAACAAAACAAAAAAAGACGCCAAACATAACAGGCAACAGAGAGCAAAAATGCACACAACAGCTCCTCAACCACTCAGCATTTCAGCTGCATTAAACAAGACACCCTGCTGGCATGCAGGCCAGAGGGACTGAGGCAGTAAGAGCGCCTCAGAACCGAGACACTGCCGTGTGCCATGGCAGACCCCTCGCTGAGCCCGGAGGAGGCACTGCAGACACGCTGATAGGGACGCGGAAGGCAGAAAGGCGAGAACTGCCGCGGATTTTCCTGCTGTGTGGAGCTGGCAAGGGCTGCATGGGATGGGCAGAAAGCTGCTCATGAGAGCAGTGAGGGGCCTCCCCCGAGCTGACAGCAGCGCCCCACTGCACGCTGCAGAGCAAGGCAGAGGTACCACTTGGAACTTTTGCAGTCAGCCTTTTCACTGGCAACACATCTCCCCTTGAGATGATACTGCAATGCTTTCATCCACCTCTGAGATGTCCAGCAGCAAATTTTAGCAGCCCACATACCTATATTCTTCAACTGGGTCTCAACCCATGCAACTCCTCTAGCATACACCCAGACTTCTAATCTTCAAACTGTTTAGTGAATCTGAGCAGAACAGAAAGCTTGACATGCCACAGAGAGCAGGGGCAAAGAGGCAAGTTGTGAAAATATCCATGAGGATGATACAGGGGGAATGGCTTTAGACTGAGAGAGAGTAGGTTTAGATAAGATCTTAGCAAGAAATTCTTTACTGTGAGGGTGGTGAGGCACTGGCACAAGTTGCCCAGAGAAGCTGTGGATGCCCCATCCCTGGAAGTGTTCAAGGCCAATTTGGATGGGGCTCTGAGCAACCTGTTCTAGTGGAAGGTGTACCTGCCCACGGCAGGGGGGTTGGAATGAGAACATCTTTAAGATCTTTTCCAACCCAAACCATTCTGTGATTCTGTGATATCCTAAATCCTCGCTTTTTGTTCATCATGGACTTCACAGTGCCATTTAGGAACCCATTCATCCAAGCAAAACATTTTTCTAGATGAGTAGTCCAAAACTAAGTTTGGCAACTCTACACATGTACCCAGACATGGATAGATAAAGCCATTCCATTGCAGCATGCAAAATATACTGTGTTGTCATGGCCAGTTAGCAGTCAACACAAAAATCAATTCAGCCAAAATCTGACAAAAAACCCCAGCCTGTTCATTTGGTTCCCACTTATCACATGTAAAGGAGATCCAAGGGGATTTTCAAGAAACAACCAGGAACAGTGCAGTGACAGTAAGATATGATGTTAAAAACTACAGAAGGGCTCTGGTCAAAAATGCCCACAGGTCCATCCTCCCTTACCCCAGGGAGAATTCAGCAGTGACATGATCAGCTCCCGGTCCTCTAATGGTGCAGGCCTGTCAGACTCCACATACCTTTCATGATTTGTGCGTTTGACAGGCATGTCAGCTCTCTGCAGGGCTCAGATACTATCTCAGGCACTGACAAGGGAATGAAAACCATTTGGCTTAGGTACCAAATTGCCAGTCAGGAGAACAGGACGTTAGTATTCGCCTCTTCCCCAGGCAGCTTTTGACATTTTGCAATTTGCAAGCATTACCAGAGGGCTTTTCACACCTGCCTGGAAACAGAAGTCAGGGCTTCATCATGGCAGGTCAAGTCTAACACTCTCTGTTACAATGACTTTCAGAGCAAAAGTATCCAGCTCTGCTATATAAAATCAACACTTCATCCATAGCCTGCTTGACAAATCAAGAGACATCAGGCCAATATCAAATGCTCTTTTGAAAGTCCTCTGGAACTCACCAGTACAACAATAGCTCAACCTGTCTTTGGGTAACTTATTCCTGGTCTTCGAAATAAAGATAATCCACTTCTTAGTAGCACTTACTGGAAGGCTGGATACCTCAGCTAAAAACAAAACAAAACAAAAACCTTAAACTCAAGTATTTACAAGCAGACTAAGCACCTCTTACATCCAAACAACACCAGCAAGTTAACCACCTTAACAATTACAAATCACCGATTTAAATCCCACTGCTATCCAAATAGCATATGTTTAGAGCCCTAACATCAAATTAAATTTATCAGCCTAAATCCATGCATCTCATTCCTATTTTCATCAAGATACTTGTCACAAACCAATAAATAGAAAAGGCCAAGATGCAAAGAGGGAAGGGATGGATAAGCACTACCTGGCTTGCTCAAAGCACAGCAGCCTTTGAGACTGGGGCACACCAAGCAGCTGCACCTGGGAGCAACGCAGCTGTATAAAGGCATTCAGCAAGGCTGACAGTTTTCTACCTGCGCTAAAGCACATGAGTTTATCACCTGATGTTCATTGATCTGTGCAAATTACTTGCCAAATGTAAACTAACTCGGGCATAATTTGCATAATCAGCGGCATGAAACTGAGGGTAATATAGCACTTGTGTATTTATGCCTCCCAGGAGTCAAAGAAGTGCTAATATCAGTGCATAACCCTGTCCACTGCAGAAACTCACCCAGGAGACCGCTCCCAAATTGTTTGTTTTCTGCATGAGACATTATGTGCACATCACAGATGTGGGGGAGCCTGCAGCCATACCCCTCCATCTTGGAACTACTGAGCTCAGGTCAAAACAGCAGTAGAAATGCAGCCTGGCAGGGCCGTGCATAGCCCAGGATAAGCATGTGCTGGCTGAAGCCTGCAGAGCATCTTTGTTCTTCCAGGCCACTGCTGGCAAAGCCAAGTGAAGAACAGTGCAAACCCATCCACAGTGCCACCATCCAGGCCTGTAGCAGGATTCAAGTGTGTTTTACTTAAAATGTATTAGACAAAATGGTCATTTGGCTCTTTTCGACTAAATTCACAGTCACCAAACCGCAGGAGAGGCTACTGCCCCACCTAAATACCTGCCAGTCAAAAATAAAAGGTAACTTGCATCTTTTTGTTGATGGTGTCTGCATGAGGTCATTTAATTACTTCAGAACCCTGAGTGTGAAAAGGATTGATACTCCCATTTTCACCAATTACTCATAGATCTGTTAGTCCATATCATACACATTTTTGAAGAGCACATTAAGGATCTTAACAATATTTTTCCACTGTCCTGAAAGACTTTAAGAAGGTTTCTCCCACCCATAAGCAAAGACCACTATGGAGAAAATGTCTTTGTGAATCCACCAAAACCAGCACTGTGGAAAATGTTTTCTCTTCTGAAATGGAAAAAAATTATTTCATAAACTGTCCATGAAAAGCTATTCTGGGAGGAAAAAAGGAAAATCTTCTTAATTCCCACATAGAAGAGGGGAAAATGGTCTGTCTCCATCTCCATGGGATTGCCAAGGTCTAAACCATTGTTCTGAGGAGTCCCAGGCCCTGTGCTCTGGAGCTGGGCTCCTCAGTCCCAAAGGGATCATGCAAGCACCTGGCCCCTACTCCATCAGGGGGGTTCTGAAAACACCAAGGATCCAGGAATGGTGTGCAGATCTACTACATATGTCCAAGTCACCTTGCTGGAGCTAAAAACCCAGGAGAAAGAACCTCAAAGATTACTGGAGCTATGGAAAAAAAAAAAAAAANTCCTTGCAGTGAAAGGCATCTTTATCTGTTCAGTTCATCCAAGAGGAGGTTGAAAGGTGGCTTGATCACAATTTACAAGGGGCTGCACCAAGACACAGATGGATGTCATGTCTCTTTCTCTCCCAGCTATGAAAGAGCCAACACTGGGAAGTCAAAGCTAGACAGATTCACATTAGAAATTATGTGTGAATTATTAACAGAGCAGGTAATTAATCATTGAAACAGCTTACTCAGGGATGTGGAGTATTGCAGTCTGCATCACTTGCAGTCTTTAAATAGATGCTGGATTTTTTTTAAAGAAGATGTGCCAGGTCCCAAACAAGAGTCAGAGGCCCAGTGCAGGGTTATTGGCCAAGACCTTTTGCTCTGCCCCTACTTCGTGACACAGGTTTACTAACCATAACTCACTATCCAGGCTCAAAAACCTCTGGAGGGCATTTGTATCATCTAACCTCAGATATGCCCAACCTCTCCCTACAGCTGAAGGAGGCAGTAAGTCTTCTCCAGAGGGTAACATGCAGCAGGGTCCAAACTTGCATGCTCTGAACAGCCACTTCGCACAGCTGAGGTCATTTGTAACTGAGTATAAACTCCAGCAAACTGAAGATAAGCTCATAATCAGCAAAACAGCAAGCCATCCATACCTCACAGCCTTCCTCCCCTGCCCCACGCCCTGCTTGGAGGTGCAGGGAGGCACTGGAGGGAGGGAGGCAGTGAGCCAGTGCAGAGGCTGCACCCCTCTCCTGCTCTCCCTCCAGGCTTGCGCTGCTCTCAGAGCACCAGAGGGTCCTCCTGAAGCTGCACTCTGCTCCTCACCCGGCTTACAGCCAGTTCCCCTCACCAGCAGGGAAGAACATCCATTTTAGCAGACTTTGATGTATAGTTAAACAACACATTGCTATTTTCTAATGCTTCTGCTGTAGGAGAAAGGAGTTTATTTCGTTCAAAGGCAAGGCTAACCAGGAATATTTGATGAAATAGAAAGAGCCAGTTGGATCCCAAATAAGCTTAAAAGAAGGTACAGATTACCTCTTTCAGGTACCACTGTCTTCATGTCTTCAGTGGCAAGACTTCCTACAAATCCTTCACATTTTATAAAGAACTGTAATTCTTTTTATATTTTTGCAAATATTTGGCTTTTTCTGTGCAGTTAACACTTGCTGTTGCAAACAGATGTTATCAATTTCTGTTTGAAATACAAGAAATGAGCCATCATAATTTTATATGCATTTGGGAAAAAAAATCCTTCTCTGGGAAAAAAACCCAAAAACCCAGACTTGAAAATTTTACCAAACTAGAAAGGAATTCATAGCCAGATTCATGACAAGATCCCTGTGATATCTGATTCAGCAAGTCACAGCCTGAATTAAGAGTCGGCATTTCTTCGCAGAAACACAAAGCATTTTAGCTATTGAATTTGTCAGATGTAGTGCTATAACAAAGACCACTGTAATTGGCAGCAGACTGATCACCTGACTTGAATGCAAAGGCTAGAGCAGACTAATTTTTATAATTAAACATAAAGTGTTGAAAAATTAGATGCCTGGCAGTTACAAGATGGGAGAAAACACACCTTGTTCTACAGTAGCTAAGCCCAAGAAATACATGTGTTCATTTGATAATAAAATTCTTCACTGTTTCTTCTACATTGTTTCGGAAAGTAACATCATGAGTTTCTAAATTATTTGCTTCATCAGACTTTCCGAAATACTTCCGATTTCAGCTTGGTAGCTGTAACATCCATCCTGGCCATGCATGTTTAGGATTATGCACCCATACACATATGTACAGACACACATATATAAATGTGTATATGTGTATACTCACATATCTATTTTAGACACAGGTATATATTTCTATATGTAAAAGTTTCCACTAAAAATTTGACAGAGATGTGACCTTTTCCATTACTGAATGCTATTGCATTTTGACTACTAATGAGTTGCAGAGCTTAGAAGTTAACACACGGAACAGGCAGGCATTACTTCTGTGTGATCCTTATTTGTGGATCTTGACATTTCTCTGAAGTCAGCCACTCAAGGAAGCAGCTATGGCCACTTGGAGGGCTTAGAAAAATGAAGGCTAACCTAACAAAATCAAGCAAATTTGTGATGACTCACTGTCTGACACGTCAGTGTACCCATCACAAGATCCGCTGGGAAGAAGGACTTGTCCACCATTTCCTCAACCCCATGTATGAATTGGAATCACAGAGTAATGCTAATCAATACGGGAGCTAGAGTAGCTTTAGAAGGATACTCAGAAAAATAATTATACATGATGCAACATTTCCTGACACCTTTCAATCCGCTTGGCAGCATGATGCTCAAGGAGCACAGAAACAGCCAACATTCAACCATGCCCTTTAAACAGTTTGCCTGTAGAGACAGTGCATGACTCACAAAGCAGGGTATTCTCAGCTGAGACAGCAGCTTCTGACTCAGCAGCGGGCAGCCAAATGTCTGCTAGTAAAGGTGATGAAAAGGTCAGTCCGATAACTTCAAGTGAAGGAGGAGCCGGTAACAAGTTGAGCTCCCTACCTTGGGCAGCATACTTTGGCTGGAGAAGCTGCAAGGTGTCCTTCTGGTGCTGCAGATAATCTGTGAAGCAGTAGGTGCATTTTGAACTGATTTACAAGTTCTCATAACCACACCTTCCGAAAACAAGCTGTTCTTTGGCCATAGAGGATGACACGTGTGGCACTGCCACACAGTAACTATCCTGCCAGTTCTTCTTAAAGAACAGGAATTCAAGAGCAAAACTGTTCTTGCTGCTTACAGACCTTAAGCAAAATATGTCCCAGGCTAATATTCATCCACCCCTTCTCAATAAATCATACTTGCAAGTCAAAGTATGTCTCATCTCAAAAGGAAATTAGTGAGTCAGATGTCGAATCGGTCCTTTGGATCCAGCGGGGAGGGGGCCACCCTGAGCCCCAGCATCTGCTGCTGTCCCCATGGAAGGACAGGTACCTTGCAGGGACAGCCAGCAGGACACAGCAGTAGTTCTCAGACAAAGTCCTGGGGTACCACATACAGCACTGGCAGTCAGAGAGGGCAGAAGTTGCACAAGTAAACATGATGGCTCTCTATTGAGAAAAGTGCCCCTTTTCCTGCATTGCCATACAAGCCAGAAATGATGGCAATTGGAAACAAAGACAGTAAAGATGAAACTAAATGTAAAGAAACGCACGCAAGAAGATGCTTTGTGGTTCTTAGTTCCTCGGAACTTGGTGAGGAATTCAGAGCATAACAAACACACCTCTAAAAGAAGCAGCTACAAAAACTCATCATCATTTTATGAGCCGTGTTTATGCTCTGCAGTGGCATTTTACTTACTAATAGCATCTTACATTACCCACAATAGCACCATAAAGAAGACCCTGAGAAAATCTTCAGTGTAAATTCGAGAAAAGTATTACATACAAACTGTGAACTACTGCAAGGATGCCATGAATTGTCCAATAGCTAAAGTTTTCTTTTCTTTGCCAAGGTTATAGATTCACTAAGGGGTGCTGTACTTACTTAACACTGGCAGTGGAAAAAGTTTAGTTTGCCCTTGTAAAGGTGGATTGAAAACTTTCTAGAATGAAAAGACTCAAGCATGAGAGGACTCCTGTCCATCAACTCAAATGTGCTCCACTTCTTCCAGTCCTTAAGTATAGGTCTGTAAAGAGCAAACATTGGACCATCACGACTATGGAAACAGAGGAGGTTCGGATTCACTCAGATGAGAAGAATTAAAACCAGATAGGTTCACTGGGAACACAGAGAAGCTGCTGCATAACCTGTGGGTGTGAAGTTTGCTGTGAAATCAGAGTGCCTCTCCTATGCCACGAAGACAAAAGAACTCGCTGCATGCCTGAAGGACGGTGTGAGGGCATGGTGGGCTGTCTGAAGGTGCAAAGCCTGCCAGAATAGCAGTGGAGGCCTGCTTAAAGTGCAGAGAGACAAACTTGGTGCAATCACAGCCCTGCTGCTTTTTGGACATGGCCGCTGCTACCAGCTGTTTCACTAACTGACTGGGCAGCCTCTCAGAGAGCACTAATGGGCATGGGCCAAACCAGTCGGAGAATGTGCTGCTGTTTAGGCAGCATGGGCAGTCAGACAGCCAGCTCTCAAGGATGCTGTGTGTTATTCTCCTGCAGATTTTCAACGAATGTAGGCGGGTGTGCACCATCCCTGGGCTGAGGGACCACATCCCACCCCTGAAACATGGCATGCCTAGGGAGGGAAAGGGGTGTCAGCTCCCCCCTCCTCCTAATTCTTTACATTTGGGTTTTGCCTGTCCTTGCAGAAAGCTACCACTTCTGCAAAGGTTGTTTCCTCTCCTCCAGGTCTCTTTCCATGATTACCTGCAGAGATCAAGTGTCCTACAGAAAATCAGTGCAGATGCTACAGAGCTATCAGATGCTAGTGATTCCCTGATTGCAATATAGCCTTTTTTGTTCCTTGAGTCCCTTCACAGAGATTTAGGAAGAAGGGAGTTCCCTGCAGCATAGGATATGGTCATTATGCAGCACAATCCAGCACTGTGATGGAATGCTCTTTTTTCGACAACAGGGTTCCCATGAAGCTCTGAGAAGACACAGAGGCTTGTGAGACTGATAGGGCTGGCACATCTGGTCTTGGATTTCTCTCAGTCAGGTATCCTGAGCTTTGTGAATAAATGCCACAGTGCACATGACAAATGGACCTTGATCACTGCCTCGGTCAGGTGTCCTCCCCTGGCCTGCAGGGAATGGGCTTCTCTCAGGCAGTGAGGATGTCTGTGATGGAAACTCCCTGCCAGGGCAGGGCAGGCACAGAGCTTGAGCTGAGAGGCACCTGCAACCCACCCTGTTACACATCACATACCCAGAGTAAAAGGGGAAGAGGGGAGGAAACATTTTGCTGCTCAGAAAACTGGTCGGCTTCTTAAGAGCACAGGGGGTGGGCACGGCTGAAAGGAGAAATCTGACTGCAATCCTGAACACCCTGGTTTCTGTTGGGTTTTCTGATCTTTAACAGTATTTGATCATACAGAAAGCTATTTCATAGCTTACCCATGCCATTACTCTGTGGTGTGTAACCTGCAACCATCGGAAGTAATACATCCCAATTTCCCACACAGCAGGATTGACTCATGAACGAAAAGTGAATTTGATTCTCGAGCGGTTGGTCCAGATGCTGTGGCTGACACTGGCTCTCACTCCCACTTCTGACACAGGCCCCAACAGAGCACTTCTGTCTGCAAAGCAACATCAGCATGTCAAGAAAAATCAATGAAAGCAAGGGGAAAAAATGCCTCCGGCTCTGTAGGGCTTTTAAAGCATAGCTGCACTTCAGAGCTTGGAAAAAGCACAATGCTGAGGAAAGTCCCAGGAGAGCAGAGGAACTTCGGAGTCACCTTTGGAGGAGTCTCAGGTCTCTCTCTCTCTTGCGATTTTTGCTGACTTTAACTAAGGTAGGTCAAGTCATATGTTTCAGTGGCTTTTCTGCAGTTTATCAGCTGTTTCAGTGGGATGAGGAGCCACCAAGTACTACTGTGAACCGCAGTGCCAGGCATGCTTTGAACCTGTGCCTCATTCTGAGAAATGTGGCAGAAACACGGCACCAGAAAACATAATTTGTATCTTTCTATTTGTGCACTTAAGTGTTTTTTCATGACCAAACGGTAGATATGAGAAGTTTTTTGTCTCACACGGATCTCTTGTGTGGTCATTTAGCACTGAATGCCCTTCAGAAGTTGGTAACGTGCCACTTACAAGGACTATGCTCTATAGAGCATTCAAAATGTAAATGCCATCCCGCTGGGCCGAAGTCTTGGACTGCAGTATCTTAGGATGATGAACTTCTGGCAAATCCAAGTCAGGTTCCCATTAAAGGACTTGAGACAAACTGCAGAGGCGAGCAGGAGAAAAGACGTGATGCTTTCCAGGCTCTCCAGCTCAGGAGTAATGAGCCAGGTCAGCATTACAGGCTTCTTGCTGTGGGCTCAGGAGACCCAGAGCCCAGAAGGGAACCTCTAACTAGAGCTCCAGACAGCTCTGTTGGGTGACAGAAATACAGCTGACAAGGATGTCATCTGCTCTGAGCAGCTGGCAGCATGACTGAATTTCACTCATTTTAGAAACACCTGGTTTCTGAAATATAAATTTCTCAGAACTTCTGCTGTGCAGGGCATTTTGAGGCTGTCCCAGTATAGCCTAGTTCCTATCACAACTGATCTTCAGAAACATGATCCAGAAATTTCACTCTTCACTCAGACTAATTCCGTCATCCAACAGCTTCCTACTAGAAATCCCAGAAGGGCTCCTTCTTGTCAATGCAGCCTTCAAAACCTAGGACCAACCATTCTTCATGGACAGGTCTTTCAGCTTATACAACTATCTGTCCCCAGACATTTTTTTTTCCTTTTCTCCTTCTCCATATTCTCTCCCACGTACTTTCCTGAGCTCCATTCCATAAATTTCATCTATGTTTGAGCTTGGCAAAATTATTAAATATTATATCATTTAGTGAAATATCATGTCATTTAATGGTTCAACAAGCAAAACATTCAAATCACAAATATTAAAATAACAAAACACATGTGTTCAAAATGATGCTTCTGTTTTACTATAGACATTTGAAAGTTTTAATAACACAACACAGTATTTTATTTAAACTGAAGGATGTCGGGACTTTGAACTTTTTCTGACCAAGTCCTTTGGTTACATACACAGATTAAGTGATTACATTCAGCCACATATCCATTTCAGAGGATATACACGCCCCTGCAAACATAGATGGCCACAGGCTTCATGAAGTTGACGGTCTTCCTACTCCACTGCACGCCTCTGTTTATAATTTTCTGCTCATTTTCCTCCAGATTACGCCCTTTGAGTTTGTTTTATCTGACTAACTGAATCTTTTGTTCAGCCCAAAAGTTTATACAATGTCTGTTTCACATGGCTCGGGGTGAAAAAAAAATCTGTTGTTCAATACATTGCACCAATAGAAAAAACAATCATTCCCACTATTCTTCTCCAAATACCTATCTCTACCCTTTTCCACGGTCAGGCAAACTCAAAGACTCAAAGGGATCCTTCTGTCAATATCTCTTTTGCAGGGAATGAGTATAAGAGAAGAATACTCAATGGTGCTAATGCAATAAGGAAGCTACCGTGCAAGCCCTGGGCCACAGAGACAGTGCACAATGTTTGCATTACCATTTCAAGGAGATTTTTCAAATCATAGACCTTGAAATCTACTATTTGCAAATGAAATTGTTTTTCACCATCCTGGGAATAAAGGTCAAGAAAAAAGCTAATGATGGCCTCACAAATTTTACACACAAAATAAGCATCCCTTACGTGCAAAGCTGCTCTCAAGAGATCATTCCACTAACAGCTGCAGAGTCTGAATTTTTTGGTCCTGGTATTTAGAGAGGAATCCAAAAAGCCACTGTGAATCACACAGACATCTCAGGCTTAGTTATTCTCAGTGAACCCCAGCCCTCAGGGGCTATTTGGAGTGCTCCTTGCTGAACTACTCCACATATTGACCCTGGCATTTCCAATCCCATGTGACCACACTTCTCCTTCAAATGCCAGGTGAACTGAGAGGCCATTCAGTCTTACAGAGATGTGGCTTCAGATTCAGCCAGCATAGGAGAAAGGGGGTTCTGAGCAGAAAGTCCTGGTGTAATTCACTGAGAACTATGCTCAGCTCTGGAGTCCTGGCCTGAAAGGGTCTTCCCAGCTGCTTTGTACATGCTATAATGTCTCAAACCCACTGCTCAGGTATGACACGGGGATTTGTGGGTCCGTGTTGTCGGCATGGTGAGACAAGCACTACTGTATGCAGAAACTACAAGTGGAATACCAAGATGAGAGACTGGGGAAGGCTTAAAATGGCTCTGCCACGGAAATGGATCACCAGAAACTCCCTAAGAAAAGACGTTCAGTGGAAGAGAGGTTTTCTCAATGAAAATCAAAACCCAGCTGCCAACTGAAACAATACACCCCAAACATGCCCTGCTCCTTGAACACCAGCCTCACTCTATTGCCTTCCCAGCAGCCCTACTGGCATCCTTCCCCCCAGAGTTAGCTCTAGCAGAGCTACCTTGCTAACTCTAAAAAGTAAGACTGAAGTTAACATATGGTAATGAGGGACTAGAAAAGAGTCATTTTATTGTGTCACGAGTGTTTGTGGCCCATTTTGTACAAAAAGATACATTGCTCTGTGGAGCAGTAAGCTCAGCAGCTTTCTATTCATTATCAGAACGTGGCCCCCCAGCACAACAGCACTGATCCATACACACATCCTCCACACTAGCACGTAGAGTTAGGCCGGGCAGCCTTTGTCCCCCTTTTTCACTCCCCTGTCCCCAGAAATCACACAAGCAAAGCATGCAGACACCTGATTCTTCCTTCAAACATCTTTAAACCATTCACCTCAACCAAAGCAGGTCTGAATTTCCCCTCTGAGAAGGAAGCTATCAAGCCTACAATTTTACTACCACACAGCCCCGTTTGTTGACCTTCTTGGGTTATCTCCTCCATGGTTCATCGGAACAATGAAGGGAACAATCTAGCCAGACAAAGACTTTTCACCCACAGCCACGTGCCACCCACACAGTGGCAAAACCTGGGCTTAGCAGGTCGGGCTGGGAAGGAGGAACACAGTGGGGACCATTCTGGGATGTACAGCCTTGCCACCCACTCTGTCCATCCAGCCACCAGGTCTTCTGCTGCACACTTAGGGTGAGCAATGTCCCAGGCACAATATTATTGACATTTGGCTACTCAGTTTCTGCCAGTCACTGCTTGGACCTACCTCAGAAGGAGGCAGCATCCAACAGATGACCGGTGCTGTTTATACCCAAAACACTAATGTATCAATCTTGAAAATACCTACATTCAAGAACAAACCCCAGTGGGGCATTTGTAACTCAACCAGACACTACACGGTCACTCTTTTCTGCACCTGACTTTCACGAAGGTGACTCCTAATTTCATACCAGCTTTCCAGCAGGCCAGTACTGCCACTCTTGGCTTGTCATTGCAGTGGTGACAATAAATCAGTAAATACATAAAGGAGTAATAGCTGAAGGAGGAAAAGGCAGAGAATGTGTTTGGAAGGGGTAAATCTTTCAGGTCACTGAATTAAGAGGTGCCTGTTACCTTCTCTGTGAGAGTTTTCTCAGAACAGTCCTGCAGCCTTTGCTGGTGTGGATTATCTCTGATTCCCTGTCACTTCCTGGAAGACAGAAACAGGCCCACAGGCTGCACCTGTCAGTGCTCAAGCTTCATTATGCAGAGTAGGATCCAAACAGGCATCTCAATTAATCATTCTCATGTATTAGTAAGTAATTCATTAATTCAATAAATTGCTTTAGGCCATGGCATAATCAGTCATGTCAGAGATTATAACAAAAATCACAAACCAAAGTGTTAAACATGGACCCATCCTTGCTGATTCATCATCTGTAGTAATCATTCACGGCAGAACAGGTATACTTTATATACTTTAAGACAGGTGGCATGAAAAATTTATCATCCTAATTGTGCAGATTTCCTCTATCAGATCTGCTGATTGAGCAATATAAGATCTAAACTGCAGAAAATGCACGTGCAAACCAACTCAGAAAAAATAAGCATGTTTGTGATCTGCTCACTGGTAGCCAGTAAACATTCTGCTTGATAAATGGGACTTACCTGTACAGTAACATGTAATTCCTCATCCTCCAACCCTCAGGCACAGGGCTGAGAAGATGCTGGAAGGACCAAAATTTGCCCCAGCTGAAGCTCTGAGACCCCACACTGAGCAAGCTCCTGCTGCAATGCTGTATCTCCATCACCCTGGTTTCTATTGTCTGTTACCAAGTAGGCCACTGTACCACAAAGGAAATGTCAATCAATAGGTTTTATTCATTTGGACCTATCCATCTTGTAATGTTTTTATGGCAAGGAAGAAGCTCTACATCACAGAACTCAAAGAACTGGGCTAGAAGGACCTCAGACCCTGATGTCCACTTAGCCACACCTATGTCATTGTTAGCAGATGCCCATCTAATTTGTTCTTACAGATCTCAAATAATTTAATACCCAGGCAACGTATCTCAGCCTTTCATTTTGTCTATGTTTAGAAACGTTTTTTTACCATCTTCCTACAAGCTAAGCTCATACACTTCTTGATATGTCTACCACACACTTGGAAAAGATTCTGCTCCCTTGCCTTCTACAGTAGACTTTTGTGCCTCTGAAGTTTGCTGCCTTCTTCCCCATCCAGTTTCTCTTCTATACTCATGATTCAAACTGTGATATTTTGGGGTCAATTTCCCTTACCCATGCAGGAAAAAAATGCAGACTCGGATAGAACAAGACTGCCTGTAGATTAATACTCATGTCATTAAGTTGGTTAAGACAGGCAAAATTAAGTTGAAGCTAGAAAAGGAGAGAAGGAGAGAGCTTTTTTTAAAAATTGCCCTACATACAACACAAGAACTCATTCCTATTGACACATCACTTCTATATCTTTTTAAGCCCAGAAGAGAGAGGGCAAGCTACAATGCAAGGAACAAATTAAGCTGATTTCTCCTCCTTCTGCAAATGAATTAAGTTGTAAGTCTTACAGCTATAAAAGGACAGAAGAAGTCATGTTTGTGAGCAGAAATTGAAAAAGCTTGCTGAAAAATTCACAGTTCACCTGTTCCCACAAAAAGGGCCCTTTCTCATCCCAAAAAAATTTCCCATTATCTGACAAGTTGCCATTAAGTGAATATGCTTTTGCTTTCATCGTCCCAGCTTGTAGATGCCATTTGGAAGTTATGTTTTATAGAGGTGTGTTACTGTTCCATGCTGCTGGAATTGAAGAACACACGTGTTGTCACGTGTCACACATGGTAGGAACAACACGAGCTGTACAAATAAACATCTAGTCCAGTGCAATGACTCAGACATGACACAGGCTGCATTCACAGCATAAATTCATCATTGTAGTTTGCATGATCTGTCTATAACTAAATTTGCACTTACGTATATATCCAAAGCCATTACTTTTACACATAAAATAATTACACCTCTGGTGAGATAGGTTTTATGTGGTTAGGACTAACATTTTATCTGCTAGTTTGCACCAGCCATATCAAGAGGCCTTGGTTAGAATTGTGCTTATATGCTCTGCCTACTTATAAATTAATTTTGAACTTTTCTGGATGTTCGTTACAAAAGATGCTTTAAGTTGTCAGAAGCAACGTGAGATCACCAAAGGCCTAACCCTGGGGAGGGCTGTGTACCCCTGTCGCTGCACAGAAACCCTGTCTGCTGCTGAAAGCATTCAGCAACTGAGGAGACTAAGCCCTCTGCGAGCTCTCCTCAAAATGGAAAAGGTCGTTGAGATAATTATTTTTATGAGTTAGGCTGTGGATAGGCTCAGTAGATATTAGATGTTTTCCAGCTCCTGCCTGCTGTATCACCATTTATTTCCAAGAGCCAGTACACTGAGGGTAAGATCCACCACACAAAGCTGTCTAGGAGTCTGGTCTACACTCAGTGGGTTTTGTCCCTGCAAAGTCAGCAGAGAGGGAGGGGTGCACTCCAGAGGGCAATGAATTTCATCCTGAAACAGATGATGGAAATACATGAAGTGTCTCCCCAAACACCTGTTCGAGATTACACATATAGCTTTGCAATTGTTAAGATTCAGCAGTATAAATTATCTGAAATGAAAAAAAATTAATTATTTTCCAAGCAAAGACCCTGGTTTTATTTGAAGTTTGACACTCAATGCTTTAAGCAGGGGTTAAAATAGCGGGACAGCAGCACACACCATGCAGGTTAGGGTGACTCTAATGTCCAGGATGTCAGGTGGTCCCATACTGGTGCAGCCCATGAGACACCACTAGTTGGACCAAGGGTATATCCAGCTCATCCTCTGGTTATGGTAGACTGTTCCACAGGTAGGCATGAGCTCCCTGACCTAGGAAAGAAGGCACATTTCAGGCTCTCTTTGCCCAGCACAACCATGACTCGGGACTTTTTCTTCGCATTTCAAAAACTAAGCGATGCAGGCTTGAGAAAGCAGGGAGCAAGTCCAGCTCACTGTCACTGAGATGCAATATGCCAGCTTTCCTTCTGTCTCCTTACTTGCCCATCGGCAGAAAGGAGGGCCAACTCCCACCTTTTCCATCAGTGATATGTCCATGGCATGAGTTTCCCTGACACACAACACCATTGTAGGGGCAAATGTACTGACTGACTGCTGCCTTTCACATCCCCTGTCACTCCTAAGCACTAGAGCTGTCCCTGTAGTGGAAGCAGAGATTCCTCCTGTATTCTTCCTTGTTCTTGCTGCTGCACAGGCTGCGTCACCAGCCTCAGCTGACTGTCCAGACACATGGAACCTAGTAAAACACACAACTATTTCAGACATTCAGTCTGGAGCTGGCAGAGCAGAACTATCCTTCTGTGTGATCATTCTGTTCATCAGGAAAGCTGTTGACTCTGCAGCCACCTGAGCACAACACACGTCCCTCTTAAATCACTGCAGTCCAGTTTTAAGCTAGAAACTCTTGTCTCCATTTGTGCACTCCTACAGAGGTCAGAGGACGTGGAGGACAGACCAAGAAAAGGACTTATGAAAAGCTGCCCCGGGTACAGTGAGAAGCATGTTTGCTCTTCCTTCTCCAAACCCCAGTGTTTTCTACTGGTGTGGCAGAAAACCACGGTGGTTCTGCAGTGGCTGCAGAGTGCCCTGCTGCCACCAGTCTGATAAGCAGAAGCAGCTTGCATTTGCTGTCAAAGTTTTCTTTCTTATTTTTCACAATATTGCTTATTTAACACTTTGTCCAGATGATATCTGGCTGACAGCTGTGCATTGAGAAAGCACAGAATGAATTGCTTTTGCAAATTTCATTATCACTGAAATGGTGACAAATTACTCAGGACTTGCAGGAAATTCTACTGTGAGGAAAAGCCATTCTAGTAAAAGGCTAATGACTTCTAACAGCAACCTGTGATTTTAAGACTCAGAACTTATAATAAATAGTATTCAAATGCATGCTAAACAGTCTCAGTATAATTATCTACTAGAAACCTTATTGACAATATTTACAGCTACTAAGCACATTAAGATAAAAGGTTCACACAAGTGATTCTAGAGTATCAATCTTTTATATATATTTTTTTATTAAATGTATTATAGCCTAAGAAATTAGTAATTCTAAATTCTATTGAGAAAAAACATTTTGGAAAGAGCAGATAAGTTGCAAACATCAGTATTACAATGCAGAGCTTGAAAAAAAGTCAGAATGGATTTTCAGAATGAGCCTCCGTGGATCTAAAGCTATTTGATGTCAATGGGAAGGCTCCTCTAAGTAGTCTTTTGGAGGCTTAGAAACTCTTTACAGCCATCAAAATCAAAGCAGAAGTCTTTCCTTTGGACAAAAACAGCTCAGAAGTATTCAAAAAACATGCAATAAAAACCAGAGCAGGATGGTCTTTCCTGAACAGCAGGAATTTCCTTTTAACTTATATAGCCTTGGATTGGTGAGGAGAGGTAGAATCCTTGGCTTTGTGGATGTATGTCCATTTGCCTGTATTTTCATGCAAATATGAGTATTTTGTAGTAACTTTAAATAAAAAAAAAAAAAAGAAACAACACAGCAACAGAGACACATTAAGAGTTGTATGAAATTATGGAAATTCTCACAAGTGGTCCACTGACACAAAGCTGATGGATTTTGCCCAGCTCTAGGTAAAAGCTACAGATGTGTCACTGAAATACTGGGTTTACAAAACAGCAAATTTCCCTACAAAACAGATAATTTCCTCTCAAATAAACTGCTCCTAGGTAATTAAAAGGACAGAACAAAAAAAAAAAAGAAAACTTTCCTAGTGTAATTAGAGCTGCTCAAACTAATGGTCCAAGGAATTCCCAAATACTCAGATGCCCTCTTAATTGCAGCTGAGCAGCTATAATGGTAAAAAGCAGTTCCAGATAACTCAGGGCTGGAGGGTAGACAAGCTGTAAAATTCATTCTTGCTGGAAAACCTGCCAAGGCCAAGCACTGAAGGTGACAGCTGCATTCAGCATCATTTCCCCATTCTGCAATAAAGTTGACAAATTAAGTGACATTTAAAACAAGAAATCTTGCTTGAATGTGTGTGCAAAAATATGCCTCACTTCACTCCTGGAAGGGAATATCCTGCTAAGACTGAGGAAATAGCTATATCAAGGGACAAAAAGCCCAAATATTTTAAAAGCAAAGGGCTGTCTTTTCTGCAGATATCCCTATTCTCGTTAAATATGAAGGATGAAGACCAATTCTTCCCACAGTACAAGCACATTCCCGACTTTAAGTAGATTTAACTAGATGGCTTCATCGAGATACTCTCTCCATTAGGCATATGTTTAAGCACCCCAGTAAGCCCAGGGCTGACTTTTCAAACTATTTTATCACACAAGTAAACAGCAATAAAAGGGATTTGAGAAATAAGTGTTCAAAGAAAATCCTCACTAGTTTCTAGATTTTGAGGTTAAAACAAGATTGTCTCCCAACATAGGATGTGAAAGACGACCCATTTTTCAAAGGGGCTTAGAAGCCAGCTCCTTATTGCAACCCTAAAACACCACAGGCCATTCTGAAAAGGTGGCCATGTGGACATCGAACTGATTTGAAAATATATCACATTCATTCATACTGCTTGACTATTACCTTTAAGTGACTAGATGATCTTTGCATAATATTCACATGTTTTTATGTTTAAACTATATTCACAAATATGATCTGTGACCATCTTCCAACAAATATGTAAGTGCCAAAAATTGCACGTCAAGGCAGACAGGTCAAGCATTTCAGGGCTTGCTACTCCAGGCTGGTGCTCAGTAAATTTTGCATGAAACTCCTATTTCAGCTTACACTGAGATTTTCGTGTCCGGGGGGTTTGTAGGTGGGGTGGAGGGGAGGGGTGCTGTTTGGAGTGGAAGAAGCAGCGTGACACAATCCAGTCCAATGGAGGGAGGACCACCATGGTGGTCAAAAGACCATGCCACAGGACGTTTGGGGGGAGGCTGGGGAAGCTGGAGCTGTTCAGGCTGGGAAGGGAGGGCTCAGAAGGGATGTTCTCATTGCTACAGCTGATGGCTACAGAGCAGACAGAACTAAGTTCTTACCAGGGGTCAACAGCAAAAGAGCAAGAAGAAATGGGCACAAGTTAAAGCAATACAGAGAGCAATTCTTCATGAGAGTGGTCAGACACTGGAACCAGTGTCCAGAAAGCTCAAGGGATCACCAGCCTTGGAAATATTCAAAACTTATAGGCACAAGGCCACGAGCAACCTAAATTTTTAATTTTACCCCTTTTTTAGCGGGGAGGATGAATCATACAATCTCCAAAATACCGTTGGAGCCTGTACAATGTTATGATTGTGTGATCCTCTCTATAAAAGGATTTAAATGCACATACGTTTTTGGCAAATATTATCAAAGCTCTTTCTGGTGACATTTGCATATGGGTGTTCTCATTTGCATATCCAGAAATTCCTGGGTGTTAAGCAGTATGCAGGTTTTAAAATTTCCTTTTTTCCACTTTAACTGTGTTGTCTGACATCAAAATGAGAAATAATAGCAGAGAAAACCCCTTTTCTTTTATTGAATCTGAGATACAAAATGGTATTTTCCCTTAAAATATATTTTCCCCCAAAACCACTAAGATTGAATATATGTTCTTATATGACTATACTCTAAAAAGAGAAAAATATAAGCAAGTATTATGATGGATTATTTAAATTATAAATAAATCTTTTCATTGCTGCGACTGGAGTATAATAAACCCACAACTCAGTTTCATGTATCTTGACCTAAGGATACATGAACTTTTTCAGAACAGTGGTACTTTTCTAAGTATCACAGGTTCAATATATCTAATTTCCCTTTTTCTCTAGATACACACAAAGAAACCCATTAAATGTTTTGGATTTAGCCAATACATTTGAATATATTTTTTTCTGTTTCCTCTGAATTCTCTACAAAGTGAGAAGTATTTTTCAGTGGCTCAGACGGTACAGACAAGAAAGAGGGAGATTTTTGAAAGCCTAAGAAAATACAAATAACAGCAGTCCTGCCTCTGACTGATGGTCAGATGCTAAAATTCTGTCTTCAACAGCAGCCAGAACCAGACACCTAAAGTGGAGTCTAACAGGGAGGTGAATAAACTACCTACCCTGAATCCTCCTCCAACCTCCACCAATCTGCAGCTCAGGGACTTTCAGAGCCTGAGGTGATTTCCATGTACTCAGCAACCTCCATAGATTGGTGAGTGCTAATGGCCAGCTTAGTCCATCGTTCTAATGTATGAAGTCAGGATTGTTGATTTCCAGTATGTCCAATTTTAGGTTAAATTTTCTTCTTTTCCTATTTTACTGCCCAATCCCTAGCCATGCAACATTTTTCTGCAGTTCTGCACAATCAGCTTTCATCTTTACTACTCTCAAGAATTTAGTATCATCAGTACAAGTTTGTCAACAGTCTATATTCACCCACTTTTAGAGAACATTATACATAAATTAATTCATAAATTCATATTTTGAATTCCATGGGTCTTGGCATAAAGCATTCTGGATCTCTCTTCCCCGGGAAAACTTACTACTTTAACCCTCTGTTACATATCTTTTAAACAACTCTTCACTTTTTTGCCTTCCTTCTTCTCCTTAGATGCCTAGGCTTGTAAAGGAATCTTGGGGGAACTCAACAGAGAGGTGCTGATCTCTTCCCCCTGGTATCCAGGGGCACCATGTGTGGGAATGGTTCAAAGCTGTATTGTCAGGGGAGGTTTAGACTTGTTTTAGAGACTTTAAGAAGCATTTCTAGACTGAGAGGGTGATCAAAAGGTGGAACAGGCTTCCTGGAGAGCTGGTGGATGCCTCAAGCCATCAATGTTTAAGAGGCATTTGGACAATGCCCTTAAAAATGTGCTTTAATTTTTGGTCACCCTGAAGTGGTCAGGCTGTTGAACAAGATGTTCCTTGTAAGTCCCCTCCAACTGTTCTAGTCTAGTCTAGTCTGGTCTAGCCTATTCTATATCAAACTACTTGGAAATCTATGTGGATAGTGTCAACCAGGTCTGCTGCAGCTACATGCAAAGAACACCAATAGGAGACACACCTTGCCACTACAAAAGATGTGGAGTGACTTCCCCCAAACATGATATTCATTCTTACTTCCATGGATTATACGCTTTACTGATTCAACAGATCTGCTCAGTACAGATGTTTGACATCATATTTTCCCTAGTCCCCTTAAAAATCAGCAACCTATTTAATGCCTAAAAAATGGAAAAACCAAGGAGTTCTGGTAGAGTCTCTATACCACAGCTAGTAGCTGAGCTGTTTTATCCCCACATTCCTCTGGAATGCTGAGGTAAATACCATCTCATGCCGGTGACTCGCTGTTTTTCATTTGGTGTCTTTGCTCTAAAATCAGTCACATACTTTTGGTGATTCAAAAGTTCAAAGCTGAGCTAAGTGCAAAGCATATTATATTCCAAAGCCGTGTAAGTGCCTCACTCCAATTCGTAAGAAACAGTTATGAACATGATGTCTTTAGATGAGCTACACAGATAGATTTCATAGATATAAGTATTTTCTAAATTGAAGTATCCATTCAAGTAATTCAGGTAGACCTGTTGCTATACACTCACTCCATACTTGAACAGTGATGAAGTCCCAGCTGCATAGTCCTGCCCTTGTCTTGGGGCACCCAATTACCTTCAATCCTATGTACATTTAGGATTGTTCAGTCGATGAAATATGATCAAATGCCTAAGCACAGCAGAAATGCCACTGATGTGGGTCTACACCAGTGGATTACATTTCATAAACTGTTATCTTCTGTAAGTATTTAGCACAAAAGCACACAAAAGAAAAAAAAAAAGCTGAAAAAATAAAATTTTTCATCCATTGGTGCAACCTGCTCTCCCAGTTAGCACATTTCAGCTGGTACACATTAACTTACTATGTCATGGTAATGTGTTCATGGACTCACTTTCTTTAGCAAGAGCTCAGCTGCAGACCATGGGTTCCAATAGACCAGTACAATCCTGATCTATATTTTTCCACAGTGGGAAAAAATATGAGCTCACTGTTTCAGAGGCTGAAAGTTTTTGTGCAACAATATGAAATTTTAAGTAGATCCATTATAGATCCCTATGGATTTAGAAAGAATGCACTTCCTTGCCTCTGGAATAATTCTTGGATGCAAAAAAAAAAGTCTCTGCCTCTAATCTGTCTTTCTGGCAACAAGGCCAGCCCTTTATCATTGCCCTAATGTTGTCAATTACTTTCAGTTAATGCCAGATCCCTCTCATTAATGTCAAGTAAACATAAGCTCCTCTTTTTCCCTGAATTCCCCTTACGGAGGCAAGTTTTGCCTGTAGTGGAATGTGTGCCCAAATGCAGTCAGTGGGAATTGCTCTGTGAGGCTGTAAACATGCTGCCTGCCTAATGCTTGTGCTGCTTAAGATCTGAAAGGATGAATAAAAGAAGTTTCATCACTGTATGCCTCTTTTCTAACTCAAAGTAGGGATTAGGAATTGCGAACTTTTTTCCATTGTAGACCAACAGGCATAATAATCCTATCAGCATTTGTATTTTTGCACTGGTAAGTGACTTCATTGAGCAGTCTGTATCTGCCTTAGACAATACATGCAAAAAATAATTTAAAACTAAGCATTCAGCCAGTGCAGCACGTGTATCTGTGCAGAGACCTGCCTGTGCCTCCACCCAGCTGTAGCAGTCCTTGCAGATCCACCCTGGCATCCCAACACTTCACTCGAACTCCCTCCCTTACCTCACACCACCTCCAACATCTCCCAGCTGCAAATCCTTCCTACTACTCGTCAGCACCAGATTTGGCAGAAGCTTTTTTACATAAATCTGTAACAGAGAAACCCATGGCTTTGGGAGTGGAGGGGACAGCATATTTATTGCTTTTGCAGGGCAGAGGGGAAACTCAGATTATTAAGCCTCATTTTTCACCACTGGGGGAAAAAATAGGACTAAAAGAAATGGTTTTACAAAGCATTTAAGCTGCCCACCCACAGCATGTACTCAGCATGGGTATTCAGGTCAGCATACTATTTCCTATGAGTCACGTTCAGCTGTGCCTTAGCTGCATATTTTAGTCAGAGTGATCTTAGCTGAAGCCTGTGCTGTGAGGAGGCTGGCAGTGTCCAAATTTGTTCTAGTATCCTGGAATTTGCTCCTTTGAGTGTTGTGACTCATTATAATCCTACAGAATTAAACTGTTTCTGTGTACCATTCCCACTGAGCTAATGAAATAGTTAAAAACCCCATCCGTGGTACAGAATAGCAACACAATTGTTATAGAATTAATAATACAATATGGAGGTGGGTTATATAGCTCAAATGCAGCTACACCAGCATTAACTAGCTGAGCATGTTGCTGAGGGAAAAAGCCAAGGCTTCTTTTCATAATGCAGCTGCCAGCTTCAAGTTCCTTATTACCCTTCTCTCAGCTAGCAGCAAGACTATCATTTTTGGCTATACAAATGTGGGGAAATAGTCACAGAACTGCCCACAGGAGACCACTCAGCCCGCAGAGGGGTGGATGCTCACCCATGCTTGCTCTGCTGCCACTGGCATCTCTCAGACTCTGGTGGCTACTGCAGGCCATAGCTTGGGTGCCATATGTGAACCCCCAGCCTCCCCAAGCAAAGTAACCAAGAACCGTGTTGTGTCTTCAAGAGAAACAGAAACTCCAACTCTAAATCCACCCAGCGAAATATCCATGTTGTCGTCTTCCTCTAACCTAGCCTGTACTTGTCCATGAGCACTACAGAGTAGACTTTACTGGAAGTTAGCTGCTTGCATGGGTTTTATGGCTCCTTAAGGCTTGCCCAGCCCTTTGAAAACCCAAACCCAAGGACTTCAGTGCTCGTGGTGTTGCAGCAGCAAGTTGCATTGTTAAGGGATGCTTTTTGTCTTACAGCTCATAAGTACAACCTCTACTGCCTGTTTGGGTGACCGGTGCCATAGCCCTAAGGGATGAGGAAGCTCCAAAGCTTCTTCCACAATAACTGGGTAAGGAGAACAGCCAGGAGGAGCAGAACAGAGCAGAGGGGAAGACCAAGCAGTTTACAAGAGGGTTTTGTTTTCCCTGTGACCAGTGAGCTCACGCCAGTCACTGCAGGATTGAGTCCCTGACCCAGCCTTGGCTCCACACACGGAGAGGAGCAGCAGAACGACTCCCCACACCCAGCAGCCATTTCACCAGAGGCAGAACAATTTACTGACTTTGTGTTAAATGGGTAGGCTCATCACTTGGGATTACAATTAACACTGGAAGGAGATCCAAGAAGTTGTAAAAGTTTAAAGGGATGCCTGTCATGTAATATTCTCTTCAACTTACATTATATCAAAAATCTGGAGCATATGCTTAATAAGTAAGAGCAGAATTAATCCCCTAGCTGTCAGCAACAGTGCTCTGAAATGGTGACTTACATCTAATTACATTTCTGTTTAAAGCCTGGTTGCAATCAGTTAGCTTCTGCCCTGGCCCACAAAGAGAGGAACCACGGCTGTGATGTGAGATTACGAATCACAGCTACAGGGGCATTTACACTTGCATTAAAATAGTTAAAGCTGAATGGAGTCAACGCCTCCAAACTCAAGGACAGTAGTGCAAAAAGAGAGCTTGCAACCAACACCCACAAGCTCTTTATGCCTGAGAAAGGGCACAGGAAAGCTTCTATTTTTAATGCAGAGTTCAGATCCATTTCCTTTTGATCCTCACTCCAGCATCCACGCTGCTGCCACGAACTGGCCAGGCCATGCCACACCACTGCAATGAAAGCCAGCTAAGAGACTTCAGAGGCTTGTTTGGGGGTTTTTCAGGGAACCTATAATGCCTCCTAATAAGCAAGGTTAAGATAGGAGGAGCTACTAGAGAGAATAAGCTCATACATTTTTAAGGTATTCTTAATAATGTTATGTTTCCTAAGACATTATAAAAGTGAAGGAATCTAACTGTCTTAGAAAGGGCTTTCTAGATTTTCTTGGGTTTTTCTCCTAGATGGAAGAAACTTATTTTTCTGGCTTAATGTCTATTTCCATACCGAGGCTGACATCCACTGTGGGATATAAGTGCATGAGTTTTATTAGCTCTATTTCCTCAAATGCAGGTCAGTAGCAAAAGACCATGTCCCCCCATACTGTTTGCTAGAGTTAATATTGCAGTAAAATAAGAGAATTTTAATCCAGGAAATACTTCCTACAGCAAGCTAGTATAACATTTTGGGCCTAGAATTTCAGACTAGTTTGTATCAACCCTCAAAATGAGGACTGGAACTAATGAGCTCCTGATGAATGAAAAGAACAGAGGTACCAAAGAGGTATTATAAGTTACAATCAGCCTTTGTACTAAGATGTATCAATTCAGCTTTTTGTTCATTCCTAGTGTTGTAAAACCACGTCTCATGGCTGACTTGGCCAACTCTGCTCCTCTGCACATTTGGATACCCTTAGTAAAGTGCATTTTTTCCAACAGGGCCGGCTGAGCCCCACAGTAAATTTTGACAGTGCGTGAAGTGGTGAGAGCAGCCTCTCTCCCCAAGTCACACCAGACTACATTAAAGTTTATCTTCATATTGGAAAACCTGTCTTATGATTTCCATCAAAAATGTTTTGTATTAAACCCCCTCTAGACACAACTGATTGGTACTTTTAATAATGTATTCAGGTTTTCTCCTATCAATCATCAACCAAATTGTTCTTTCTTTTTTCTTTCTTCCATTATTATTGAAAGATTAGCTCCACCATGCAGCACTAATTAGGAAGGAGGATTGATTGAAAAGGCAGCATTTCATTGAACAATTGTTATTCCATTTTTTTGCCAGGTTAAGGCAGGCTTCTGCCATTATTTTTACATAACCTAGCCCTTAGAGATAGAAGCAACATCCTGCAGAGAGCAGAAACGACTTGCTTTGGAATACATCTATAAACCTGACAAGAATCAGCATCCAGAGACTGCTCCAACTCCTGTCCGCAGTCTCTAAAGTTTTCAGCTAAGTATAGTGAAAATGAGTTTCTGCAGTGCTGGATCCCAACCAGAGAGAAGAGTGGGTACTGCAGGTTTTCAGTCAGGAATCTTCAACAAAAAGCAACAACAAAAAAATCATCCCTTGCTTTTATTTGATAAAACAGTCTGTAGGAACTGTCTGTGTGAGGAGGGAAAGAAACTTGTTATTTTCCCTGGCACTAGGAGTGCAAATAAAAGCTTCCAGCAGGCAGTTTTGCTAATAGGAATTGATTTAGTATTAGAAGTGGTCTCTGTTCCATCCTGGGAATGCAAGCTGGGGAGGGGTCGCCCACTGCAGCTGAATTCATATCTAATTCAAGTGAGTGCAGAAAGGATAATCTAAGGGACTCAGACTAGGCACAGACATCCAGCACCTTCCCTCTCCCTCAAAAGTGAGTAAATTGCAGCTGAAATCTGGACCTGCAGCCAGAAATCACACAGCAGCAGTGTCTTTGTAGCAGATTAAAGCAAACCTGGAAGAGACATGCCTGCTCCTTGGTATACGTCATTATGCTTTTACGACATTCATTAGAAAGAGGCCCAAATTACAAAATATGGATATCAATTTGGCCTGTCCAGTGGGTCAGGACCTAGATGTACCACTAGCTTGAAAAGATGAAGTTAGACAACATAAATTCCTGGGCAGGACTTGCATTCACTTCAAGGCATCTGAACTTGGAGCTGGCTGGGAGGAGGGCTGAGGCATGAATGAGTGATTTCCCTACGAAAAAGCTCCTGGCAGACACAGAGGTGGCCAGAGGAGCTGCTCCAGCTACGGGGGCATCCAGCAGCCTCTTCTGAAGGGAGGGAAACTGAAGGAGGAAGAAAAAATAGATCTTTCTGGGAAATGAGGTGAGTTCATAAGGACATCTTTAATTATTTCATGAGCCAGGGAGCTAAAGGGGTAGCCAGCTTAGACCAGTAACGCTCATAAACTGTACACAGTCCTAACAGCATCATGAAAGATCCCTCACAGGTCTCTTCCCTTGAGTCAGTGTGTCTTCACAAAGAAAGAGAAAAGCCTGAGCACTTCTAGTATCTTTATTTCAGGGTTTCAGCCCAGGCATGACTGCACAGCAGCTTATTGTTTGTTCAACGGCACAGCAGGAATTTCTTTCTCTCTCCAGCAGAAAGCAGGTAGCTGGGATCCAGGAGAGGACCAGAGATATTCTAAATAAATGGGAAAATAGAAAGACCAGAAATTTTGTCTGAAACTAGGAGTTAAAAGGAGCAAACATGCTGTCATCTGTGCGTGTCTGCCACTGAAACCACAGCAGCCCAATTTTCAACAGGGTTTTTATAACACTACCACAATACTTAATTATTAATAGAAGCAATTTCTATCTGGATTAATGGGAAAATACCACAACACAGATGATTTCATTGATCTCAAGAAAAGGTATGAAAATTAATTTCATCAGTGTCAAGGAAGAGCAGCTTTTCAAGCCTCTCTTCATTTCTCCACTTCCTAAAAGTAGGTTCCCTCCCTTGGTCTCACCTCCTGCATGAGTATTCTTTCCATCTCAGACCAAACTCAACCAAACCACACTCGGCTCTTGCTGGCTCAGGACACCAGAGGAGAGCAGAGGAATTGAAGCAGTTTCTATATCCCTTAGGAGGAGCTCTGAGTCTGTCTGTGGGCAGTAAGTAGAAGGATGCTTCATTCAGTTTTCCACCTTTAGAATTTAAAAACCTGCTGAGATCACAATTTGCCATTATTTGACATTTCTTCCACTGTCTTCAATGCATCCTGGTTCAGGCATCCAGTGAATCAAAGATTCTGTGCCATTTCTCTCCAAACCTCAACATCTTTCCCTCGAGGCAGGCAGTACTTCCCAGAGCTGTTTCCTTCTCTTTCTCAAGGAATCCCAGCACATTAGCTCCACCTCCCTGCAAGGCTCCTCAAGAAAGTTCTTTTGTATAAAACATTGTCCCCGATAACTGCAAATGAAAGACAAATTCAGCAGATAAATGAGCTGGATATTATTTTATTGTAATTTAAACAATCATTTTTGAAGTGTATAAGATTATATAGAACCTGTAATCAGAGCCAAGAGATGTCACTGAATAATACATGACATGATATAAATTAAGGAAAGAATGATTATATGTAATAAAAAGAATAAGAAATTTCTTCTTGCAGGAAGGATAGGAACCACATTATTGCTGAGCAGAGAGTGATAAAAATCATCTCCTTATGAATAAAGCAATGGGAAAAGGAAATGCCAGAGAGAATGGAAACTACCAAGGAAGGCTTGGCCAGGACTTAGTAAGCAAAGCCAGGGGCTTATAACTCTTCCCAACAGAGCAGTGCAGTGAAGCTCACAAATAATTTATTCCACAACCAATGTATAAACTATTGATGAGTATTTTTTGTTTTTCAAAGGGTTTTATTTCCTACAACTTCTTGGCTGATAAAAGAACCTGGCATAATGATGAGCTGAGTCGTGCATGGAAAGGGAATTGTGAGCCAGCAGGAGAGCAGCTCCCCCTGTGCTGGAGTCACCCGGTGTGAGGGGTCCTGGCACAGAGCACAAAAGCCTCGCCAGGCCTGGTGTTGTGCTCACAGACACCGCTGTTCCACCCACAGATTTACCTCATTCTGAGTCAGCTGACGGGTTAAAAGTGCATCCATTCCATGGAAATTCAGGCCTCTACCGTCTCCTATATTGAACAGCTATATAATAAAAGAAATTGCCTGTGTCCAACCACCCACAGTAGGCTAATCACTCAAGACAGGATCATCAGCCACCGGGGTGTGATGATACCTCTAAGAATGTGGCAGCCTGGCAGCACCAACACTCAGAAGCTTCTAGCTTGTAAGGACAGTATTTATTACTGCCTGTCCCTCAAAAGCTTGTATCCCCAAAGAAAGTATGAGAGACTATAACTTGTACCCCTTAAACCAGAATTAGTGATGGCTGGATAGAAGTTCATATAGAGTTGAACGACTTTTCACCCAGCTTAGAGGAAAAAGATGAGAAACATAAAGATATGCCATGCTGAGGGCAGAGCAGCAACATAACTGTGCCTCCTGCCCTGTGGTCTGAACCTCCACTGCCTTGCAGAATGAAAAACAAGGTGGTGCCCATACTCCAGCCAAAAGTTCTGCCACAAAGGTGAATGGCAGGGTCACATTTGGTAGACCAAAGGGGTGTTTTCTGCAATATTTAGTGACTACCCATAGTGCAAGGTGGCAGAGAATCAGACATTCATCTGCTCTGCTTGACAACTTTTACTGGCAATCAGACAAAATTAAGCTTCTGTTAAAGACAAACCATGATGTTTCCAGGATAGATCTATAGATAAAGATGTGCCTTTAGCTTAAGAATGAGCAAAGTGCAAAAATCACTTTTGCATCAGTTTAATTATCTTCTTAAATCTACACACTGCAATGATACCCCTATCCCATAATATGCCAGCCCTTCACAAGTATTTCAGCATAGGTATGACACCCTTTCAATTGCTTGCTTTCTTTGCAGCCAGCAGGAGAAAATAACCTTATTAGGCTGCAGCTAGGGCTGGGAGTAGGAGGCGAAAGGGCTGCAGTGCTCACTGAAGAAAAGCTGGGTCAGCAGCCTGAGCTGGCATCGAGCAGGGCTCCCAGCTCTTCTGCCTGCGTGGAGCAGCAAGTTCCCCAAATCCCAGAATACAGCATCTTGGAATAAGCAAAGGGTTTGTTGGCTGGGGTTTTTTCAGTGCAGTGACTTCTGAAGAAGGAGAAATGCCCCATTAATCAGGAAAGAAATTATGTTACCACAGCAATTTAGCATGCAGGATTGATTTCTAAATGAAAAAATATGCAGTCTTAACATCATGTCTGGAGTCATTTTATGTACAATACATACTTCTCCATACATTCTTCATTATAACAATTAGTTCTTTCAACTTCTACAGCTACCATCCCTGATGGCTGCATATCCATTTTTCCTCCATTGTCTGTTTACAGTGTAACATGTCCAGCAGACTGTCTCATAAGGCTGTTCCAACAAACAAACAACAAAATAAAATTTGGCATTAACACTTGCACCTTGCTTCATATATTCATCATGTCTCTAGATTCTGCTGTGATCTCCCTTGGCATCTGTGAGTTTGGGGTTAGTTTTCCAGCTGCTCTCACTTTCTTGGGGCAGCCATTGCCACACCCTCCCAGTTTGCACTGGTGTGGGGAGAGTAATGAATAGTTTTCAGTGAATGAAACTTCAGAATTTATAGTTTACTATTTTGGACAGAATTCATAGTTTGCTGTTTGTTACAGAGTAGTCTAGGCAAAAAAAATTTCTGACTAAAAATAATAATCTTAATTAGAAAACTCGAGCCTATTTAGAAAATTCAATTCTATGAAGGTGATGTTGTACATCCAAGGAAGAATTTCTAGCCAAAAGAAAGCTTTTTTACCTACTTCGAGGGAAGACTTGCAATCTTAAACCTTACAGTCACAGAAATGCATGAGCTCAGACAAGTACCTTGCAAATTCTACTTCTTCTGAGGTGACTGAAACTTTCATTGAAAAGATATGAAGAAAGTTTGGAAATTGTCTTTTCTGACTAGCAGTATTTACAGATCTTTTTTTAAACTCTATCTGTTTTTTCATGTTTGGCTCACTAGTGAGAAACATTGAGAATACTTTGCTGAATAATAAATATTAATGCAAATATTAATTTATTTAAGCTGTTTTGAAAGACTCAGTGTCATATCATGCCTAAAGAGACCCATTAACCACTTCTTGAAATTTTTAATCTTTTTAAATATCCATGATCTTGATAATCCTCTCCTTGCTCTCTACTTGCTAAACATTTTGGATAAAATGCTCTTAATAAAGCCCAGTATATCAAAGAGAGAACAAACCAAGTTTAATAGGCGAACTATCCTTCTAAATTTTATTTTGCACTTACCTGCTCTCTTTCAGTAGAGATCTCAAAATATTTTATAAGAGCATATTGAGTGATAGATAAATTACACTTAATAACATGACAGGAGATAGTACAGTTAGATAAACAGAAACATGGAAAATTTAATTGTCAAAGGTCAAATAAAAAGTGATTTGTAAAATCAGGGCAAGCACCTAAGGAGTCCTAACTATGGTTCCTGCAATTTGCTCCATGAAATATGTCAAGCCTGATCTGCAGCTGCCTTCATCTTTGTGTAATTATTTAGTGCAGTGCAAGATAAGTGTAAAACAGGAATAAAATTGGTGCCAAATCAAAATAGCACAGGTATGAAAGGATGAACAAGGGAGAAGACAATGCAGAATCCCTAAATTCTTGCCCATCATGACCAGCTTGTCTCTGGTTCATTAACTCTCTTGTTTACCTACCAACATAAATGATAAATTTAGTAGTGCTCTGTTGACAAAAGGGTTGGCTAGTTATCATTTTGCTGATGGATGACTCTGCAGCAAATTAAATCATTTTAGGTGTACTCTAGGTGTCATACCACTTTTTCCTTCTGGTTTTTCAGCAACAACATGTAGGTAGAATTAGAATTCAGATTTTTTTTTTTTTAGTGTGTTGTATATCAGGTGGCTGAAATCTGGGTCTTAAATTTAACAGAATTCTCTTAAACATAGGTTTATGTCACATACATAAATATCTGAACTCTCTATCTTGTTGAATAGGCCTCACTTGAGACTTGGACCATGACAGACAGTATTAAATGCAACTTAGTTTGAGCAAATTATAGAAAGAGTAAGGTGACAAAGGTAACATTAAAATGCCTGTCACTGAAATACAAAGTTACTAATTTAGCAAACTGCTCCTCATAACATTACCTCTTCTCGTTACCAGATGTTACCAGCCAACATTTCAGAACACACTGATTCTCAGTAGGGACTAGCAATTTATATTAAAGCATTCAAGACGTTAAGAGACAGTCGTTAGACCCACGGTAGGTATTTTGGATTCATCCTACCTAGAAATGAACTAGAAATTTTATACTGGAAAGATATTTTAGTGGCTAATGCATAACCTACATAATAAAACACTGGTGAGGAGGAGGAGATCTGATGACATTTTTTTGTTTTCACAAACCACAAAAACTTTTAACTCTGCTCCAGTTCAGATGTAAATATTTTATTTTGACACAAAATGCTTATGTTTTGAAGCAGTTTGGCTGGGTTTCACTGTAATGGTACGTTCCCCTGCTGTGAGCTTTTAGTCCACACTCACCTTTGGTTGGGACAATTTTCCCGAGCAGTCACACCCCCCCCCTTACAAAACAGCCTTTTCCCACTACTTGCAAGACCTACATTTGGCTTCAGCTGGGGTAAATACCAACAGTAACATTTTCAACAGCCTAAAAACATTAGAAAAAATGTAATTCAGAAACTGTATTTATGCCCATTTCATTGTCTCCCTATGAGATTTTTTAAAATGTTGTTAATTTGTCCTTTTTTTCCTTGACAGGATAAAAGCCAATGTCAGGAAAAAAAACTTAAATTTTCATCAAGGTCTAACCCTATGTCTCCCAAAAATGAAATAAAAAAAGAAAGACAAAATATTCATCTTTAAAAAAAAAAAAAAAAAAAAAAAGTAAGCAACAAGCAAAACAAAGCAGGCATTTTTTTTAAATCACAAAACCAGAAAAGACAGTGCAAATCACTTTTAAATTAACAGCAACACTAGCTCATTCTGCTGAGTATGATATTAAAAAATCTGGTTTAAAACATAAAAGGTAAGATACCAGGCTAAGTGTTTTTTACAATGATTCTTTGACTAAAGTGCTTTTTGTGGTACTGTCCATCCAAAGACCTCACAGCAATTTTCCAGCACTGATGCGCTAACTCCCCTGACATTGACAAATACACTGCTGTTCTCTTTAGCAGTTATGGGAGCTGAGTCACAGAATATAAAGTCTCTCACAGGAGGCTTTACAAGAAGCCAAAGTTTTCTAGGTGCGTCGGCTCTGCAACTCAACAAGCAGGCAATTTCCTCCACCCTGCGGGTGCCAGGTTCAAAATCCTCAGCTGTACCTTCAGCAATGTGGGTCCCACACCCCCCTCCTTCCCCCTCTGGGACGTGGGCCTTTTCCGCAGCCCCCATCGCCGCTGCCTTGTCAACACCTCCAACCTAAATATCCTTAATTTTGCCACTATAAAGTATCCCTGGAAACCATTCTAGAAAGGTCTAGATGGAGGATTTTATGTGCTGTACTTGAAAGCCACCCTCAGCTGCAGACCTACCCTAGGACACCTGACTGTTGCGTCCCTACACCTGGTGCTTCTTCCCAAGCTCCTGTGTTTTGCTCCACATGCTCCTTAATACCCAGTTCACTCCCAAAGCATGTCCCTCACCTCACTCCAACTCCCACTCAAGTTGTCTGGAGAGGGCGTGGGAGGGTAAGGACAGGGAGGAAGAAGAAAGTCTGCAATTAAATGGACCCTGGGATACATTCATGCTAGAGTGAGAAATGGTGTTATACTCACTTCCTCCACCTCCCTTCCTCTCCTCCCTCACATCTATTTGCCCACTTATGATCTCTATTTCTCTCACAAAGATTTGATAATCCTTTCTCAGGGCAAGAAGAGGGGCCATACGTGGCAGGAAGCGGTGCAGGAGCTCACAGTCCTGTCCCCAGCCCCAGGCCAGGGCTGCTCCCCCGTGCCCTGCCCAGGGTCCTCCCAGGTAGGGGCTGCACCTTTAGTCCTGAACACCAGATGCCTTTTGTGTCTGGGAGCACATGGAAAAAATGCAAGCTAAAGAGGAAGCAAGCCCTTCAACTTGGCTCAAATGCAGTTTTCAATGCTTAACCTTTTCAAATGGCATCAGCATTGCACCACAATTAGTTTTTAATATATCACTGCCTAAATCCATGTATCTTCATTCCAAGTATTATTTGCTGTAGAAAACATCTTATGATGACCTGCCACCACAGCATACACATCTGAAATACATTCCAGGATTAATTAATTTATTAATTATCATAAAATATCAACATCAGCTATTTTCATCATGCTGTCAACAGCCTGTGTACACAAGCTAGGGAGTACACACACCTTGTCTGAGGTAACACTGGTTTGCATAAATCACAATTAGGCAATAATCACAGTGAATAATAACCAGAATTCACAGTACAGCACATTCATCTTAGGGAAGATTAGAGTGACCAGGGTGAGAAAAAGACTCCAAGATCAGAAGATCTTGCTTGTGCTGGCAGCAGAGGCTGGCAGATGAGAAATACAATGAACCCAAAAGGTACAAGCCGCTAAATTTACAATTGGTTCTTGTAAGCAATGTACAATCAGTAAAACCCCACTGGAGACGTGTTTGAAGCATGTGAGGAAACGGGGAGAGGGAAAGCTTCACATGAGGTGAATCTTCCTGGGCCATGCCTTGTTTTCCACAAAGGCAGCTAGAATATTGGAAGTGAGCTGTGGAACAGCCCTTCATACCAGAAAAACATACAGCAAAACAATTCTTCCCCCCTTATTGAAAAGAAACTGTGAACCAGAGTTCCTCCTCAAGGCTTCCTAGCAGGGCAGTGGGAGCTCCTTTTCTCCTGGTCAGTTTAGCAAAACCATGCAGGAAAGGGAGGTGATAATCCCCTGGCGACATTTCACTTAACACTTCTCTGGGAGGCAATAATTCCTGTGTGCCACAGGAACCAGAGTAATGGAAGCAGGCTCTGTCTCAGAGAAGTGTGTTAATGTACTTGCAGCACATAAAGGACATTATTATAAGCTTAATCGAAGTTTTGATGAAAGCACTGTAAAGCTCTTATAAGGCCTTTGTGACATTAGGCACTTTCACTCCAGAGCAGGTGCTGTTTGGCAACCCTAAACACTGAGAGGCTCCAAACCAAAAGAAACCCAGGCCTGACCCAGGGACCAGGTATGCAGATGGATTCCACACTAAGAGAGCCACATCCTCCACCCCTTACCTTCAGGGTGAGGACAATAGCTCTGGCTTCAGTAAATAAGGAAACAAAAAGCACATAGACACAAACTCGAAAGTAACAAAGGGTCACATTGGAGCTTTTCTAGTGATGAATTTCAGTTGCTAATTCACGAGAGAAGACTGGGAGCATAAAAACTTGGGAACTGAGCCCTATCCCTTCCTTTTTTTGGACAACTTATTTCCTCCTTAGACACCCCTTGGCTCATCCACCTTGTAGGCACAGGTTCTCTCCAGCTTCTTTGTACACTTAACATCAAGTTTTCTTCCAAGCTGGTTTCTCTTCACTGCCAGTAACAGCAGTGCTTACTGCAGCCCACATGCTAACATATCCTTACACATTTTTAAGGGCTGTTGTGGACTAAGACATGTTTCATGAAGAGATAGAGAAAATAAGAGAGAGCAGGAAAATGGTGCTAACCAGGGCTGAAAGTGTTAGAATATCAATACAAAAATGTATCTGTAAATGATGGCCTTTGCTATTTTTAGCTATCATTTCAGCAACAGTGACAGATACCACCTTTGTACCTCAACTCCTCAATGGCAACTTCTCACAGCTTTGCCACTGCTGCATGAATAGGAGATTCTCCCCAAGCAGACAAGGAAAGCAGAGCAGCTCTGTATGGGACCGTGCCCAGTGATTTAGCTGCAGAGCTGCCACTCATTTTGCCACGTTGCTGTAGAGAGGCTAATTAACCCCACTGAGAGTCAAGCTTTATTAGCCTCAGTGCATGTTTGTTAACCTTGTCTCACCATCAGGGACAACACTTGGCCAGCACAGGACAAGGGTCTTTGCACCAGACGCCGGCACACAGACATGGCACATGTTCCGGGTCTGTCCCTGGTGCAGTGTGCTGCCCCAGTATCCCCAGTGCCATGGCCAGGTGGGGAAAGTGGGGGCATGATTCACCCTGCTCCCCATTTCTTTCCCACTACTTCCTCTCCCACATGCAAACGTGGCAGAGGGCCTGCACCAGTTCAGCAGAAACAGCATTCTGTCCTACAGCTGCTGCCCACCTTAGGAGCCACCCTGTACACTTCTATTACAGTGGTGCAACTCCAACTTTGGAACTAAGCTGAGGCTCACTCTCAGTAAACACTGTCTCCAAGTATTTGGCACCTACACTCCTGTTGCTCCAACTGCACTTTGGACCCAAAGTGCCAGTGTTACTCACTACAAGCAGGACTGAGGATACCTGGTGATGGACCATGCTTTGAGGCACCTTGGCCTGAACCTGACTCTCCACACAGGATGTAGGAGGCTACACGCCCATGGCAAGGCACCAAAGGTGCTCAAGCTTGTGGAATTGCTCAGGGGCTGCAACTGCCATGTTCTGGAGCAAATCTGGAATGTGTATGTGTGTGGAGATTAGGTCAGACGATGGCTTTAGGCTCTCACTTACCCTACAAAGGGAGGAAAGAAAATCCTTAATCTGAAGACAAGAAAATAAGGTAAACAATTTGGTCAGGACGACAGGGAGTCATCAGGCCAGAGACAGGAATCAAGTCTGCCTTGAGTCCTTGCTTACTTCTTGTATTACAAGCCCAGCCTTCCTGCTCTACACATCCTTTTGGTTACTACTGAGAATAGGAACTAAGGTTGTGCATCATCTTTAACAGAAATGTCTCCGATGACCCAGGGCATTGGGAATGAGCTCCTTAAGCCTTTCGGCTGCACCCCATGAGCTCATTTCAGTTGTGGAGCATTTCTGGAGTCTGTTGCTCTTCTGTACTGAAACAGCTACACAGATCAGGACCTGGGCTCAAAATGCTCTCCATGGCACCCTAAGCCTCCAGGTCTGCCCATGGCCTGCCTTCTCCAGCCATCCCTGGGCTCAAATGAGCACATCTCTGCAGTGACTCTAACAGGCACACACTGTCTCTATGGCAATGAGAGACAGGAAGAGCCTGGGAAAGATGCTGCAGAAAGGACTGTCTGGCACCAGGAGGAGACAGCAGAATGTGCAGAAGACCAGAGGGAAACATTCCCTGCAGGCTTAGGAAAGTGATGTGGCCACGGAATGACAATAAGGGACCCAAAGGAAGATAGCAATAAGTGTCAGTTTGCTTCAAGTCAGGTTTTCCTTACCATTATTGTTTTCATTACTTTTATTTATAATGGATTAAATTTAAACTACGCAGTACTGTAAAAAGTGCTTACTGCACACCACCCAGCTCAGTTTCCATCAGGCTCCTGTAAACAGTGAAACGTAACCTTTCCAGCTTTCTAGTGCAGAACTGCACTGCATGTTATGTACTTTGTTGCAGCACAGGAAGGGGTATTATGAAACAACAAGTACTGCATAAGAGTACTTTCAGGTGCTCACTGTATTTGTGTCAGGCTTTTCCCTCTTTGGAAGAACTGCAGTTAAAAAGCATTACATTAGCATAAAAACCATATTTAACTAAAAACATACCTACTATTATTACTGATGATTCAGAACAGGAAACGAAAGAAAGACTTCTAATTCACTCTTCCTTATTTATTGGGTTTTTTCCATTTTAACACTTCATTCAGACAAGAGCAATGAAATGGCCTTGCCAGGCTCAGCCTCTGTTTATAGCTACCTTTCAGTTCTCAGGTACTAGTGCCTTCTTGCCTCATATACAAGAACAAGGGAAGTATGTTTAAAAATGTACATGTTTTAATTTCGTCAAGATTTGACGTGTCACTGGAGAAAACGCAATAAAAGTCTACAAGTTTCTGCTTCTGCTACAGACTAAACTACTGATCATGATCAAGACAATATGACAGGGATTATTAGTCACATTAATTGTTACAATTCATACTCACAAATTGGTTTTAATCCTGCATGTACCTATTTGCTTTCAAAATCCAATCAAAACAGAAAGGTCAATTTTCTACTTAAATCCCTAAAAAGAGGTTATCTACAAAAGCTGCTGCACTTCATCTCTCTAATTTCAGGGGGCAGATTAAGGAATGGTGCAATTTTTTACTTGCACCAAGTAAATTAAGAAGAAATGCAGCATGTATTTGCAGGCTTATTCACCTGTGCTGTATCCCTACCACATGCTCTTTCACAGACATCTATTCTCTACAAGTGGGTAGGATTGAGGGAGAAAGTGGGAAGGATGAAATATTGGGACAAGAAGTATATAATCCTGAAGTCACTGGAGAAGTCAATATATTGGTAATATATTCAAGTTCCATGTGTGTGTGTAAACAAAAGATCAGGACTTACATATATATCTGCATATGGTACATGGGACTTCTTCTGAAACAACTCCCTGAGACATATATTGCTGCCCTACTGCTGTGCTTTTCAAAACCCACATCTTTTCTAAAAGAGAAAATGTCTGCACCTAGCAGATTCTAACTTTGTGTGGGTGTGTAACCGACTTGGTTACCAAAGAAACTAGTTCATGTTCTACACCACTGAAAACTAATATTACTATTAGAATAAATAATTGGAAGGAGAGGAAAGGAGGGAGAAAGGAAAAAGAAAAAAAAAAAAAGAGAGAGAGAGAATTACTGCACTGCAGATTTGTAACAACCAATTAATGGCCAGGGAGGGAAATGCCATAGCCTCTGTCACAAAATTTTCAGTCTCCCTACACCGACCAAACAAGCCCTTGCTTTCAATGCAAATATTTCAAACCCAAGCCTACACTGCTGTGTTCACGCACCACTGCACTGCCTACACGACGTGTTTTCTGCATAAGTGAAGGAAAGTTGCAGACATCTTGTACTGTTGCCAAGACACTCTGACACTTGCTCAGAGACACTCTGCTGCTGCCGCTGCTGCTCAGGAATCCTCTGACTCCCTACTCTCCAGTGCCGCACCTGGGCACTCCCCGGCTGCTCACACCTTCTGCCTTGCTTTTCCGTAGCATTGGATTTGCCTTTTTCCTCTGCAGCACCATCCACCTGTATATGTGGAAGGTGAACGAAACCCCAAAGAGCAGGACCATTTCTTTGGGGCAGAAATACCGTATTACTTCATGCTCGCTATGCTGGCAGGGTAACACCCATATGCTTAACGCAGCCCCGCGCCAGCACCACCAGCTGCCTTTTCAGGGATTTTTGGCCGGTTTTCCCCAAGCGCCCCGCCAGCGCTCCCGGTCGCTGCCC
>VZTG01008848.1:109505-120234 GCA_013397845.1 Melanocharis versteri
CCCGGGCGAACGCGCGGGGCTGCGGGGAAGCCGGCGGAGGAGGCGGTGGGAGCCCACAGCGGGTCTGAGGGGAGGGGAAAAGGGAAACTGAGGACAGAGCAAAGGAGAGCAAGGAAAAGCGGAAAACTCGGGATCTGATACGGACGTAGGACACAACTGCGCCTTGTGCAGCAGCCCGGCAGAGGCGGGGATGTGGCCCCGCCACACGGCCGGGATCGGGCCGAGCGCGTCCCCAGAGAGCCAGCGAGCCCCTTGGCAGGCTCTTTCCAAGAACTGGAGGCAAGGGGGCCCCACAATATCGCAGTCAGTGTAAACGGAAGGCGCTGTTTTCCCTACAAGAACTAATCGACTCTTTTCTTTCCCAGGTAATCCTCTGTTTGCAGTCTGTGGCTGATGCATCGGCGGGCTGGTGGCATCCACAAAGAACGCTGAAAGCAGCAGAGACTCAGCAACGGCAAATGGGAAGCAACTACAAAGCTTTACCAAGAGACGCTGGAGCTTAGCAGTCACTCTCGACCCTGAACTCCACCTTACTGAAGGTTTCCCTTTTTCATTACTTTTTCTCACACCTGTGAGTTGATTGTGCTAAAGCCTGGCCATTCTTCATATCCTACACCCTTTCCTCTATCAAGCTGCAGCCAGTTTCACCTTTGTGCAGGCCATTCCATGCCACCTGGACCTCTGGCTACAGATCAGTGACACAGGGATTAGTGTCGCTTATCTCAGTTTTCTCTTTCACTCAGAGGATCTCCCAGCCCTGACAAGAAGACATAACAAATTTCAGAAGCCAAAGCTGAGTTCACCCACCTTACTGCAGCTGTTCTCCACTCAAGCCCTTTCCTCCCATACTTTTACCCAGACAAAACCGTGCTTCCCAGCTCTTAAATATCAGTGCCCTCGGGCAGTCAGACATAGCAGTGAGAGGCAAGGACAAAGTCTGATGTGCAAGAGAGTGTACTGGTACTTAACTCATGAGTCTTTTCTTTAAATCGTGTTTCCTCTCGTTCCAGTCACAGCAACATTCCAGCACCTACAGCAAATGACGCAGGGTCTGGCCTCCAGGGAACAGTCTCATTCCATATGCAACTCTGACTCCTTCCTTAATTGATCCTGGACACCTAAAAAGGAATGGCTTAATCCTAAAAAAAAGCTAATGTGTCAGCATGTACGTAAAACGTATGTTCACACTGAGGCCAAATTAATGTCATTTTGGCACCTGAAATTAGGCATTTCTGAACGTTTCGGTGCCTGACTCTGCAACATGAATGCTCTTTAATACGGATCTGTGTATAAATTCCGGAATGGGGCTGGGGGGCTGGCGGGGGAAATGTCTCCAAACCAAATGGCTTCCTATCGCCCACACGAGTTCCTGAACGCATTATTGTCTCAGAGGACCCATTGACAGATCTGAAGCCTTAATATACAGATTTTGACCTCACAAGCCGAGAAGGAAACTTTTCAAGGAAGAATAAAACACTCCCTTTACTGTGATTGTCGCTACTCTTCTCTGGCAACAGAAGAGACACAGAAATACAAAGAGGGGTGATGTATGGTGATGGTGAAAGACATTTCTCCCTGTTCATTTTCTACTCCTGTAAATAATATGTTCCTCAAGACCAGGATTCATCCTCTCACTGTTATATCCCACCCGCTGGTCCCAGTTCCCCTCTGCACCATTATTCTCCATCAGCTGCCTAAGATTTCTGTATCTTCATGCACCTCTCTTCCTCTCCATTTCAGTCAGGCTAATTCACCTTCCATCATATCAGAGAAGGATGCTTTAAAAAAAAAAACAAAACAAAACAGGAAAACAATCTTCACGAACTTAGCAGAATTGCCAGGGACCAGAGCAGCCCCTGGCTTCCAAAAAAAGCAACTGCAAAGCCCCAAACTGAGCATGCTAAATACAGTGTGGTTTAAGCAGCCATCTCTTAGGAACCATCTGCTAAGCATGTGCAAATAGTGACTTTGGAGATTATTATGATTTACCGAATTTTGGAAGAATTTTACAGGAACAGCAAGAGGAGACTCCAAGTACTACTGTGGTATAAGTATTACAGAATAATGAAATACTGATTTTAGTTTTAGGAATAGAATTCATCTCCCATGAACCAAAATGTAAGCTTGCAGCAGCCTTGAGGGAAAAAAATTACTCTTAATGATTTCCTCAAATGTACAATAAATTTCATTGAAATATAGGACAGTCTTTCCTTGTATGATATTCCCATGCAGTCAAAATAAAGCATGTGCTTTCAGGTGCAAAGCCAAACTCAATTAGTATTATACACAAACCAGAATATACCCTGAATGCTGATCAGAGGCAGGCTGATGATTCATACTGCCATGGTCTGCACATTCGGATTTGCAAGGAAAGCCAGTGTACAGCTTGATAAGGGGTTTTGATCCAAAAATAGGCACAGATGTGATTTTAAACATTTGCCTCAGAAAATTAGGTTTAGACACTCTGCTTTAATTGTGTGTCATCTAATGCTGATGGGCACTTACCAGGTAGAACACCAGCTCCTCAATTAAAATGTAAAGCCACATGTAACATTTACAGTAATGTAATTCTATATTCATGAGCAGAAAGCGCTGCTTGGAATGCAGCTTTCATAGAAAGCAAACCCAAAAACCCTACAAAGATCAGATGTACATCATACAGTAGGATAATTCCCTGCTTCTCTTTTTCTCTCAGAAACATCAGGAACAATCGGAAAATCAAGCCAGTCCTATGAAAAGCATGTAAGAGAAAACGGTATCTGATGTTTTCTTATTTTGAATACGCATCTGCTTAATTATCTGATGGTTCTGAACTGAAAATGTACGCCTTAAGAATAACTGACCTCTCTCAAAAACTGTGTGCATTTCACCTGCTCATAAAAGGTACACCTGTGACTTACTGATGTGGGTTTCTTCCAGCACTGTACATTCCATGCTTTGTCATGAGAGACTTTTAGTGCTTAAAAATAAAAACAGGCAGACTGTTGTCTGCAGTACCCAGAGAAACCTTCTCCTACTGTCCTGCATATTCTTTACACGGCAGTGTGAGGTAAGCAAGTAATGGGACATTTTTAGGAGCTATTTTAATATAGTTGTGGTACGTTTTGAATGAACACGTGTTAACATAAGGGGTGTAAGAATGGGAAATCCCTTGTTTTATGATAATGTGGCTGTTCTGTTTTGGTTTGTTTGTTGTTTTGCTTCTTAAAGGTCCTAAGAAGCCCCTCTTCTATTTTCTCCTCATTGTAGCCAGTCCCTGGCTTCATTCATGGGTATTTACAGCAATGCAGGAGAAAGATGTGTTTGTGATAGACAGAAAGGACAGCAGCAGCTCAAGGTACAGCAGCACAGAGGTACATCCAAACTGCTGATGAACACATCCCTGGTGCAATTTTCTGGTGTTTGTCAAAAAAGCACTGGTGCAGGGCTGCAACAATGGCCATCTGGGATCCATATTTGTGGGAAGGTGAAAATGGGCTGGTTAAAAAGTAGGTAAAACTCACTTTCCCTTTACAATTCATTACATTACTTGGTTCATGTCAACATTTAAAAACAGTTGATAAAACATAACAAAGTATAATGTTAAGAATGATCTTACAGTAAGGGTTCTCTGGTCTGAATAAAACTCTGCATTGGTTTATCATACTGTATTTCCTAAATGCTGTTAAATTGCTGATTATGGTCATTCCACTCCTTGTAAGAGGCAGACAACTTTTATCATCCCAGTTTTAAAGATGGGGAAACCGAGGCAAGGAGAGAACAAAAGTGAATTGCCTACAGCAACACAGCAGTTGTTGAACCTGATTCCTGCAGCTTTCAGTCCTTGGTCTGTCATCTGCGCTGCATCCTATAAATGATGCAAAACCTTTGTGATACTGTCTAAAATCTACTCAATCTGATACCAGTCCATAAAGACATTCTGAAAGACTGGAGAAAAATTACAGGGTTTTTTAAAATGTCCTTTACTGAAGGTCTCTTCCTTTTTAGCCAACAACACTGTCAATATGACTCAATATGCAATCTAGATGCAGGTGGAAGAACGTGACAGAGCAGTATGAAGACAATTCTGAGTCAGTGTGCTGTCCCAAAGCTGTACATCTGTAATATATATTTAGATAATTGTTTTTACTAACAGCTTTAGAGACACAAAGCCTAGCCAAAGGCTGTAAAGGGGATGTAAGTCAGAATATGAAGAAGCAAAGCAGGGGAGAAATAGGTTGATCAACCCTGTCTGCACAGCTTGGCTGCTCTGCCAGGGACTTCCATCAAACCCATATTTTCTCTTGAAAGAGAAAGTAGATGAGTTAGGTAGGAGCTGTTCACTGTGCTCAGTAATAAGTCTCTTTGCATCTGCAAATCACAGGCTATTTTTTTACACTTCATCAGATGTGGAAATGTGACATCTAACCTATTCTTTGCCCATATCTTGGACTCACAGAAAATGATGCTGGCTGACAGAGTCCTCACAGATACCTAGTCCATTCTTCTACACCTAAGTGGGATTAGCAATACTTACGTCACACCTTATACATTTATCCAGCTTGCTTTTAAAATCCGCCAGTACTGAAAAGCCTGTACCCTTCCCAAGCGACCCTGCTGCTCCACATTACTATTAGAAAGGTGTCAACATTAAAAAGCTTTTTTGGTATCCAACTTTAAGATCTCCTGCTTTTATTTAAGCCTATGTAAATATATATAAAATATATATAAATAAGAATTTACATATATTCCATACATATAGTGTATGTGTGCCTTCACATATACATATGCATGTATGTGTGCATATGTATATGTTCATTCCTAAATCTGAAATCAGATGCTAACCTATTTTAATAGCTCCATGTGTTTTCTTCTGCTTTCACTTACAACCTACTTCTTTTGCCCATTTTTGTATGAAGGCATATAAACAAAAGAGAAACATTCACACTATTCTAGGAGTTACGCTCTGCCAAAAATCCCAGTATCTCCAGACATATTTACTAAACTCCCAGTTAATGTTTTGTTTTATACTAAAACCTGTCTCTTAAAGCAGTGCTTTACCTTTAAAGTAGAGAAGTCACACATTTTATACACTTAACTGTGATAGTTAAATTAAAAATACCTATGTTCTTAAAATAATTTATCCACAAATAAAACCTCTTTTCCATTTTGGTCCCTTGAACCCTGAATACTATAATTCCTTTTCCAGTAGTATCCCAATGTCAGAATATTCAGGGTTATTCTAATAAGAACATTGAATTGTGCACCCAGGGTAACATGTACACAGCAATGCTTCTTCATTGGCTCACAGACATTTTTCCCAAAGGATATATCGTTTAAGTCTGTCCTCTTCTTTAGACAAATTCACGTTCTTGATAAAATTTGTGCATTTCCTATTTTTTTAGAAAGCTGCATCATCCAGTTATCTAATACAACCGCATTCAATTAACATCAACCAGACTGAGACACCAAGCAGATTTATTGTGTTGTCTTGTCTACTTGTTTTGCTTCTTAAAATGTAGTATGAAAGCTGTAAATTGACTCGTCTGCTTATATTAGCTGTAACATTTCAGTACATCAGGACCATTCAGACTGCATTTCAAAATAAGAACTTAATCCATCTTTCTGCAAGGAAAGACTTTTTTTATAAGGCCATTATTATTTAAGATGAAGGAAAGACCTTTCCCTAGGTCTGGCAGAAGTGTCAGCAGACACTCTTTTAAAATAAACAGGTGAGAGGCCATGATTAATAGTCTGGTCAATTGCAAATATCAGATGGTGGAGCCAAAAACACAGCCAGAGGGAGACCCAAAGGTTTCAGCTTAAGAAGCAAATCTGGATCTAACAAAATATAGGGGAACCCAAATAAAAGCAGAGCTGTGGTTTTGTGCAGCCAATGCCAATATGCAAGGGAACAGATCCATCCTTCCCCTCTGCTGAACTTTCATACAAGAAGAGGGGAGAAAAAAACAGAAAGAAAAAAGAAAAAAAAAAAAAAGCACAGGCTCACTGGCTCCCTGTTACATTCCACTGGGGTTTTTTTCAATCTATTCATATTAATGGTACAATTGGGGATTTCCAGTTTTTGTATCATCACTGCCAGGAGCAGGCTAATGGAGCATCTCAGAGACAGACCACAGAACTGCAGTTCCAGCCACACAGGGCACTTTCCCCCTTTTATTGCACTCTGTAAAAGATGTCACGCATGCTTTCTCTTAGCACTCCTCATGAATCAGTGAAGAGCTGCCGAAGAGTGACCACCAGGGCACTTGGGAAAGAATCAGGTGCCAGCTGTCAAAGTATTTCTTGGTGATTTACATTGTTTTCGTATATCTCTCTATCCACTTGGAGGAACAGGCCAGAGAGGAGCATTTACATATTTGCATTTTACAGGACAGACTGCAAAGAAGAGATGTTGTCATGCAGGAGCAGGAGGGAGGATTTCTTTCCTTTCAGCAGATGCAAAAAGATATTTCAGTTCCTGTGATTTCTCCCAAGACCTGCATTAGCAAGTCCAATGTGTGGAGCGTGTGTGTCCTGTCATGGGTGGCAGCACGTCAGGGCACTGGGGAGCGCAGCGTCAAAGGGCATGCACAGCCATAGCTCTTCCTCATCTTTGTCCCTCTCTTCCCTTCTCTTCGGTGAACATTAGAGGCTTCCACACACTGAAGAAAAAAATCCAGCATGACTGATTTTGTCAGTAGCCTGTTTCAGGGAGGTAAGAAATCAGCCATCTTGAATTCCAGCAATGAAATTTGTGGATGCAGATTGCAAAATGCGTGGCCATCCCTCGGCAGGGTATTGCTTCCTGGTTGGTATGCTGGGTTAAGAAGGCAGATGTTCTTGAGACAGCCCCATCTTTCACGACCCAAAGGACTGGTGCAGAGAGGGAATACACAGGCTTCGTGATGCTGCTTTGTTCCTCTATTTCATTTCTGCTTTCTCTTGTTGCACAGTTTAAAAAGTCACCTTAGTTTTGGGGTTCTTAAGCTCTGATCATGCTGTCTGTGCCCATGATGCCCCACTCCTTGGTGCCAGCCAAAAGAAGGTGGGACTGAGGAGAGGAAAAGAGGCAAGTGAAGTGTCACTGATTAAATATAAACTACTAACTACACTGAGACCAGCTCCCAATTTCCCAAGGTTGCTTCTAGAAAGCCCTTTTTAGTATAAGAAATCCGTCATCCTTCTGGGAGAAGTGCAGCACGTATAGCAAAAAGAGTGATACTTTTGTAATAATAATAACATTCCTGTAAAAATACATTCCATATAATAACATAATAACATGTGATGGAACCCAGGCAGGAAATAAGGAGGACACCTCCTTCTGCTTCACTTTTCTGTTAATTGCAAATGGACAAAAGTTGCAAGTTGTGAGGGTCCCTCACCAATCAGCAATGGGAGATTAACTTTATCATTAACCTTGTCTGTGCCCTCACCAATTTAATTGGCATTGGCCCAGGTCCCAGACCTGAGGCCAAGAAATATAGAGCAGAGCTTGGTCAGGTGATGCAATGAGAGCTACTTCTACCCCCAGCCATCCTGGACTGGCTACATGTCATCTTGATCCCTTGGCACAAAGCACAGGGTCTTTCCATCTCATCAGCGAGACTTTCAGACAGTCTAAATGAGCATAACATAACCAACGTCAATAAAACAGGCTTTGCAACCCTTAAGAGTTTAACCATAATTATTCAACTCTCCTTGAAATTTTTCTTTTTAGTTCCCTTTAAAAAAAAGTCTTTGTTATCCATCTCCTCACTGTGGGTAACCTCATTCTCTCCAAGCTCCAGCTGGAACCTGCATCACACATTGCTCAGTACCCTGTTGCAAAAAACATTCCCCATTCGCAGCACTAAATCCCCTGCACATGCTCCTAAAATATCTTCTATGGTCCCTCATGCCTAACTAAACAATGCAAAATCCTGATTCTCTGCATACCTCCCACAGCCATCCCAGCTGCTCCTGACACCTTTCCTTTCCTCCAGGCCCTCTTCACTCATCTGAAGTTACTCATCAGGAATCCCCTCCTCCATCTCTTCTCTCAGTTTTTTCTTCCATTGGACTACTTCTGGGGAGGTATGAGAAAGAAGTTACTTTAAATAAAACCTGGTCAACTTCTTCCTCTCACATTAGTTTTAAAACTTCCCATCGTAACAAAATTTGAGCAGATGCATAAGGATATGCTCATTTATGGATGTCCAAGTCATCCTAAAGCCCTCTGGCCTGGGCTGCAGGTTGCTTGACCCACCAAGGCCTTGCAGGTCCTGGGAATGACAGCATGGCCTCATGCTAATCCACATGACCTGTTTGGCCCTGAGAGCTTCTGAGTGCAGGTAAAGGCAGTCTCTCTGCAGGGATCTGAGAATCAACAAATGCTCCTGAGCAGACAAATCTGCTCTTGACAGCAGGCTTGAGCCCTGTGCAGATGCTGCCTTTGAGTCACATCTTCCCCATCTCCCTTTTACACTCTGTCCCCAAAAGTAGCTACCCTGAGGCGTTTGCTTTGAAAGGACATAATCATATTGTTTCCCCCTCATTATCCCTATTCCCAGCATCTGCACCTCATTGTACGGTCATCTCTTCCCATCATTCTCCTCTTAATTTAGTTTGGAAACTCTCTGGAGCAATGAGACATCATTCTCTATTTCGTAAAGCGCCATTCAGAGACGTAGCAGAGTGGCACATATACGTGATAGAAATCCTACCCTTCCATTTTCCTGCAAAAGAAATGCAGAGCAGGGTAATGCTCAGTGCTCACTGTGCAGCATGTGCTGCTGGCGCTCCCCTACAACAGAGGTGAGAGCTCACTGGGCTTTGGTCTTCACACAGCGCTGTGGGAGGCCTCCAGCTGTTCCTCTCCTGACAACCACATTCCCACAGAACATGGGAATTCCCACATTTTTATGGCAATTTTTGAAGTGCCAGAGCAATGATGCTCAGTAACAAGGTGATCTCACTACCTGCAGTCAAGAGCATGCAGATTTCCCCTCTGGTTTGGTAACATCCACAGGGTGCTTGTGGCATTGTAATGTACTGAGTGCAGTTCCAGCACACACAGCGAGCTCCAGCAGCATGTGTCAATCTGCCTCACACTCCCCTGTATGTCACTCCCCTATGGGAAACCCCTCAGTCAAAGGCAGAGCAATTCCTCGGGCCAAAAGGAGGCAGAATTTTGTGGGGTGAAAACCTATGTCTCTCCTTGGAAAGACATAATTTCCACTGCAGCTAACAGCACTGCCTGATACTGGTTACAACAGGCAGTAAAACTGACACTGCTCTGGGAAGATAGAGGAACATCCAGCAGAACTGCTGATACATCAGCTTTCTCCTCTATGCCCCTGCAAAAATGCATATCTATTGTTAATGGTTGGATTCAATGATCTTAAATAATTCTCTGAGTCTTCCTGGGGTCACCTACAGCTTACCCAAAGTTAATGTGCTGAGAACTGGGCTAGATGTCAGATCCTCAAACTAGTTTTCCTGAGATACCCTGGAGAACTGTGAATTGGCCACTGGATGGTTACTGAAACAATTAATAATCTCCCTTCATTTTTAATAATGATAAAATATCTTTAATGGAGACCCAAAAAAACCAGCACAGATGATACTGCCTGCAGCAATGACAAAAGTTCTTTACTTGTTGCTAATTATATAAAGCACTAGGCACATCCCAACGTTCCCCCGATATACAACGAGGGGAGTAAGCCTGTGTTCAGATCTGGCTAGTGATAGGAAAGTGCTGGGCAGGGACACGAGAGACCTGGGCTCTGAGGCCTGACCTAATACTGAACGTCACATAAACTCGGGTCCAGTCCTCTCCCATGTCTGTGCTCCTGTTTCTATGTCCACCTTTGAGATTTTCTTTACAATATATTCAAATTAAATGTTCTTTCTTAGACTTACATAGGACTGATACAAGCAGTGGGAACCCACCTCTGTGAGAGCGGAACTGAGCAGGGGCACAATCGTATTACAAACGCCAGCATCCCTGGACAGGGCACTCTAGATGCAGCTGCACTGACCTCATAGGAAGATCACTTTTGGAGTGATTCCTGGTCTTGGGAACGAAACCCAGAAGAACCAAGAGATGTTTGGACCTTACCGACCTTGGCTCAATCAAGGCACTCACTTGCTCGCCACGTTACAAGTGAAACATGGAAAAAGTTTAGCATTCAAGCTGTGTGACCTAGCTGTGAGGAGACAGGAGTGATGTCAAGGTTTTGTGCATGGAGTGTCCATGACAAAACATTAGCTTAGGTCAGACACTACTGAAATGTAAAAGGGAGGATGACTGTCAGCCTATCGACATCCAAAACAGGAAGCCAGTGCCGTTTTATGCAGCAACACACGTAACAGTTGTCAAAAAGAAACCTCCTTTTCCCAGATTTGTAAAACCACCGGCACGGGTAGTAACTGGACTCCCACTACCAACACCTTTGGATCGGGCAGTAGCAGCTTGGGCCAGATAACAGCGCTAGGAATCAGCATGCCCAAGTATGCCAAGAGCCAGAGCATTTATGCTCGTTTCTGCTATTTAAATACAATTTGCGTTTAAAAACGAGTCCGTGTCCCCGGATCGCATCTGGCGGGGACGGGCTGCACCTACAAACAGGTGGGCAGCGCGCTCAGCCACACGCCGCCGGGGCTGCCGGTTGGCGCTGGGGGGAGCGGCAGCGCTCCCTCGGCACGGCGCGGTGCCGGCAGCAGCGGCGCGGTGCCGGCAGGTGCCGGGGCTCCCCGCGCGGGGCAC
>VZTG01008848.1:121170-132150 GCA_013397845.1 Melanocharis versteri
CCTCATCCTCCAGGTACCCCGGGCGGGTCCCCCGGCCCCGCGCATCGCCGCCCCGCATCCCGCCCCGCTCCCCGCACCTGCCCGCCGGCACGGACCCACCCGCGCATGCCGTGCTCTGCCCGCCCGGCACGGGCGCTGCCACCGCAGCTCCCCGGTCACCTCCCTGCAACAGTTGGGACGCCAGCCCGCCGCGGGGAGCCGGCACCGCGCTCCCCGCCAGCGCCGCGGGCTCCGCTCTCTTCCTCCTTCTTTTTTTTTTTTTCCCCATCTTTTTCTTTTTTCCTTGTCTTGCGTTTATTTGCTTTGGGTGAGCGAGAAGGGCAGTCTGACTTGCTTCAATAATTTTTTCGGTGTCTCTCTACTCGCGTGGCAGTTGTGCTCCCGAGTTAAGGCGTCTCGGGCTTTGATAAACTCAAACTTCAAGAACAGTTAGGTACCAGTGTGTCAGGCTGCCGAGAATGGTTTTGGGGGCTGCTGCTGTGTCTGGACTGCACTTCTGCATGGAGAGGGGTAGCATAAAACCTTCTTCTCACTGCTCATCAAGGCAAATGACATAACTCAGCAGCGTATTTTTAGTGGGTAGTGTTTTTTTCCCCTCCACTCCCAGCCCACCACCACCGGTTTCATAGATGAAGAGAAAATCCAGCCCAGCTCTAGATTGCAGGCATGGTGCAGCCTGTGCTGCCGGTTCAAGTTAGAGCGGGCAGCATCTTCCCACTTGAGCAGCACGGAGTGTGCGAGTCACAATCTGACAGGACATCTCATGATACTATATATATCATAACATGTCAGAAACCTGCATTTCTTGAAGCTGGCACTACCCCAGTAGCTTTGAACAATCTTGGAAAAAAACCCAGGGATGATAGATGCAAAAACTTGAGTGTTAAGAGGGTCAAGTTCACTCAAGAAAAAGGAAAGGAACATTTGGAAATAACCAGAGGTGTGGCTAGCTCAATCCTGCCCATTTTTGCTGTTGCCTTGTGGTAGCCCAAAAGATTTCAGCACTGCTTTTTTTTTCCCCCTGAATGTCAAACTGTCAGCCGGTATAAAAGCCAATGTTAATTCTTCTTAATCGCTTCAAAGAGTGTCTCTTCTGAAATGAAAAAACAGATGCAAACACCTATTGTAAGAGACTTCAGGGAGACCTCCCTCTTTACTAAACGATGAAATAACTGTTACAGTGAATTTATTTATATTCTCTTTTCACTGAAGGCACATACAGGACTGTGGTACAGAGCCACTCATATTTTCTGTTTTCCTTTTGTCATATTACCCAACAGAAATGAGCAAACATTTAATGAGTGTCGACTCACTAAGTACAGTAACAGCAATGTTACTGGCAAATAAGAAAACTCCAGAGAAATGATTTTCATTCCTTCATTTTCTTGTACTGTGAATTGCATTTGCATCCAGTATGTGCACATTTCCTCAGTCATAGGATAATAACGATAATGGATTTTTTCTCTGTACTGCTTTCTCTGGAGATCTGTAGTTTTATCAATAGCAGAGTGACACACAAATAAATGGTACTCAGAATCTTTCCACAAGCAAACTTCTGCATAAGATTTATCTCGTCATCAAAAGAGGTATAACTTAGAAAGTTCTGTCAGTATTTAACATAGCCTCATTTTTAATAGACATAATTCACTAAAAAAATTATTTTTCTTTTAGTGAGATAATGTACACCGTTGCCATTTGATTGTTTAGACATTGTCAGGCATATCTGATGCATTATTTCCAACTCTTTACTTCTCTAGTTAATTCCAGTATGCTTTGTGTAGAATGGATTAAGTTCCTTGTCCTGATTCTGTTTCTGTTTGTGGGCAGAGGCAGGCGCAGGCAGCTGCCTGTCCAACCGTGTGGATGGCCTGGCCCTGTGGGTCAAAGAGCAGCGAAATAGGAGGGAGGGCTCCTAGCTCCCGATATTGTTATATCTGTGGTGATGCAGGGCTGCATCATCTTGTGTTAACAGGGCCCACCAAGGCAAGGAGAAAGAAAAAGGTGTCCATCGAGGTTTTCCTATACACATTCAGTCGCATGAAAGGGAGAAGAGAGCAAAGGCAGCCCCAGCTGCAGTCCAGAGCCAACCAACTCAAAGGACTGTGCTTGTAAATAAGTGTCCTGGGTGAAACCACAGAGTAAATCCCACTCAACATTTCTGAAGCTACTGTGTAAACACAGTCGGAAAAGAGAACCTGCATGGCAGCTTTTGCTTATCTTTCCTCTTCTGGAGGATGACCTCCCCAAGGGAGAGGTTTTGCTTTAGAGTAAGTGTCAGGTTGGTCGCTGGCTCCTCCCACGTGGCTGTTGCTGCATCTCCACCCACAAGCAGGAGGATGGGAGACACAGGAGGATGATTGCCCCAGGCAGATGCTGGCTGCTCTTGGAGCACATCATGTTGGTTTCCTTACCTGCCATATCCCACTTCATCTGTCAGAGAGGGAAAAGAATGAGCCTTGAGCAGCTACAGCTTCCCTAGTCGTGTGCCAAGGGAAGAAGATTTCCCCTGATTTAGGCAGAGGAAGAGGTCAGCTTCTGTTACTGTCCCTTGGTAAAGGGATACAAAGTTTTGGGCTCTGAGCGGTTGAAACTGAAACATAGATAGTACTGTCAAAAGTTAATCAGTCTAACATCCAAATCAATTAATTATTCAATGAAATATCTCTTGTGGTGACATCTCTGAAACACTCCGGTTAGCTTAGTGCAGTTCCTCGTGGGCACGTTCCCAGCCTGAGAAAGTCACGGTTGCCAGTACTGCACGGTACCGTGTTGCTGGCTGGGGAGGGATGCTGGGCAGGGCTCAGTCTCAGCACTGTCCCAGCCCGGGGCTCGGGCGATGTTCCCAGAGCAGGAGCTGCCGAAGGGCTCCCGCTGTCAGCGCACATCTGCCAGCGCCACGCTGGCTGCTCCCAGGACAGCCCCAGGTCTTGCTGGACGCACAAGCTGCTCCACACAGGCTCTCTCCTCATTAGCAGAGAGGTGTGTGGCTGCCTTATCGAATAGTTTTGATTTTGAGACAATGCAGAGTACTCTTTTATTTCTTACTTTTGTGTAAATCTCTATCCATAGTTCTCATAGCTCCCTGTAAGTGCTTACACCATTCTAGGCCTGCCATCCCAACATTGCATTTCCAGTTGCCATAGTTGTTTGCAGAAGGGAGAAATCTAAACATATCCTCAGTCTCTGGTCTTGAATAGGTGTTCCAATAAAAAGCCTTGGTAGAATCTCAGATATGGAAGAGATGCATCCTGAGACTGAGATATCGTGGGAGGACAATAATGAAATTTTACTTGCTGCAGTACCTGCTCTATAGCTGAGCATAGGGAACTGGCATCCTGTGCTGTTGGTGTGCAGGACGTTTCTTCCTCAAGATTTGTCTTTCGAGAGAGAGAGGTAGGAGGTAAAAACACCTAATTGAAGAAAGTGTGCTTTTACCCCTGTATTTCCAAAAAAGTGCTTAGAAAAGCAAAAATAATTAGGATATTTGGTGTCGACCATCATGCAGAGGTTCAGATGATTATACAAAGTCTGTAGAAATTGTCTAAGAAAACCTAGAATCCCACCTAAAAGTAGTGTTAGAAGAGCCCCCCTACCATTTCATGGCGATATTTTCACTTGCAGCAAGAGACTTGTTAGGTTAAAGTCATGCAGACTCACTGGGAATACAGACCTAGACAGATTTTTGAACCTCAGAAAATATGTTCTAACTTAGACAGAATTTGAGACACTGATCCTTTTGAGTCTGTTTATTCCTTTATGCTTACAGTGAGTTAGCTGCATCATACTTAAGACCTTTTTTAATTAAAGATTTGCCTTGTTTTGCAGAAAAATATTCTCTCTTGCATTTCCATTACTGTGTTTATAACAATAACATAGTACTAATATTTTTTTTGGCAAAAACTCCACTTAAGATATCAAGACATAAAGATGAAAAGGGATTGAAATGTAACATGCCTTACTGAAGAGGACTGTATTTGCAGTTTGCTTCTATAAAAATCTGTAGATGACAGGGTTTTTTTTCTTAAAGAAACCTTTACTAAATACAGATTTTTAGAAGTGCTTATACATTGCTTCTTTCATAAACTGGCCATTAATTGATCTAGATAACTGACTAAATATGTATTTGTACACACAAATGAAGTAAAGTCGGGTGTTTTTGTTTAAGGACACATACATTTAAGAACTTTATAACTTCTGATTACTGCAGAACAAAACAGTTTAGCTTCAAAATCTTGCAGACCTCATACTTTTTGGGGTTTTATTTCTACTCTCTCCTCCTTACTTATTCTGTTCCTGTTAACGTGTGTGTTGGCACACTCTGTCTACGGTCCTCACGGATTTCCTCACTTACTTTGTACGTGTGAGGAAATTCGTGGAGGAAACAACCGTGTTTAGAAATAACCACGTTCCCTTGTCTGTGGTTTTCCCAATTGCTTTGCTGTACAAACATGGCACGCTTAAACCATTATTTCCAAAGTCAGTGGAGGGGGGTTGTGGTTGTTCAGCAGAGCCAAAAGCTGTGTCTTTTTCAATCCTCTGTAACGCAAGGTACCCTTTTTTCAGAAACTTTTGGCTACTTCTGAATGCATGGACACAGGCAGTCAGCTGTGGATCTAGCAATGGATGTAGTAGGTCTCTACCTTCTCTAGGTAGCTTGGGCACTAAAAACATGTCTCCGGAAACAGTCAATAGAACATACAGTGCATTCTGCTGAAAACAAAATAAAGGATGAAGTCATGTCTTTAGAGCAAGGCTGTAAGATGAGGGGAAGAGTCCTAATACAAGAAAAACAAGGGTGTGAAAGCAGCAGAAGTGCAAGCCTGTTGTCATAGCAGCACAATGCTGCAGGGCTAAAATGTATCTTATCCGAAAACAGATGAGAATTAAGATACGCAGGTAAGATCCGGGCACAGCCAAGGAGGAGGAAAGGTAAATAGCACGTTGCAAGGACAGTGTGGAAATGTGTGCAGAAACCCCCCTGAGCTCCCGGTGTCAGCAGCAGCAGCAGCTCCTCTGCGGGATTCCTGCAGGCAAGAGGGTTTGGTCTCTCCCGCAGGCATTGGTCAGCGACTGGAGCAGAAGTCCTAAAGTTGCCTGTGCATGGAAGGACAGGACAATCACATCCCACTGGTGCCCACCACCCCCCTGCCTTGCTCCAGTAGCACCGGCCAGGACAGGGCCCCCCTACTCTCCCTCCTGCTTCGCTCCGGGGTGTGATGCTCCCTACAACCCTGCAGTGCTGCCAGCCAAGCAGCCCGTGCTCGGAATGCCCAGCATCCCGTGTTGCCTTGCCTTTCCTGCCTTGGAAGGTCAAACTTCGCTTCCCCTCTAACAGAACACATGGAGGACAGGTGTTTTCAGTAGGTGGCTGGATGTGTTGCGTGTGCTGGGAGCATCACCCCTCGGGGAGAGCACACAAGTGGTGCAGGGCAGGCGTCAGAGGCCGAGGACATCGTGCATCACAGCCACCAAGACCAGGCCACCCCCAGGCAGTGCCACAGGGCTGAGGGAGAGCTGCCAGGGCTCCCCATTGACCACGTTTGTACTTCCTAAAAGCTGTGATGAGGCCCTGCCTTTAAGTTGGGGTTTACAGCAGAGGAAGCCCCTCTCTTCTGTTGGAAGGTAGAAGGAGGAGCCAAGTTGTTAATTAACACCGTGGGCTGTGAACCTGCAGCTATTAAGGTTTCCCTGCGGCGCAGAAGGGGTTGTTCCTCAAGCTTCTGCTGGAGGAACCCTTGGAAAGAGCCCCCTGAGAAGCAGTATAAAGATGGAAGGATGTTCATGGAGGCATCTGAAGCGCAAGGAGAAAGCCACCCGTGGTGGAACCGATGCAAGATCAGACACAGGAGCGAAGTTTTATTCTTTTTTCCCCATCATGAAAAATCGATCTTGTCGCCGCACACCAGGCTGTGCAGAGAGGTTTCTGCTGCCCAGGTGTCCTGTCCTCCAGCAGCAGTAAGCCCAAAAAACAGAGTGGGCTTCTCTCGGTGGAACAAATTCAGGCAGATTTACAAGGTGATTGTCAGAATTAAGATGGTATTGATTGGAAAGCTTCTCTGCTTAAGATTAGAAAAGAAAAATCATATCTAGCGATTTTCTGTAGCTACCAAGAAGACAGATGGAAATGTAAATGCACGCACATCTGCCGCTTCGAGCACTAATAGTTGTCCCTCAGTTGATGACTTGTAGCTTGAACAATTTTTAGATTTTATTTTTCTGAAAATTGTTTGGAGAAAATATAAATCACTGTGTTTTGGACGGCTGGAAAAATTAGTTGCAAAAATAAATCCCGTGCATAATTAGTATCTCAGCATCTCTTCAGGAAATCTGATTGTAGGACTGCGAAAAAGAGCCAAGCTACTCATAGCGATCCTCGCTGCTTGCTCTCCAGCTGTGACTTCTACTGTTCATCCCGAGCCATTAGGATCTGTTGGCTTCCTCCGTCGGCTGTGTGCACGCTCCTCATCCCTTGCTAGGCTGGCATGGTCAGGAGGCCACTGCCCACCACCCCCTTTGAACGTCTGCCCTGGACCCACGGTCTCGGACTGACAGCAGGGCACAGCCCTGGCCAGGAGCTCCCTTGCCCTCCCTCTCTGCACCTTCTGATGAAAATGCACTCTTGAAAGTTTAATTCAGCCCATGTCTGCAGAACCCACAGTGGGGTTTTTTTGTAAATTAAGCTGGAAACTGTGCAAGTCTTTTCCCTCTCATGACCTTTTTACGTTTTGACTGAGGCCACCTCTTGACGTGAATAAAAAAGTACACTGCAAAGGTATGAAATGCCAGAGATTACTGAGATCATAGAAAAAGTGGAGAAATTTATAGCTATCCATTAAAGGCATTTTCTCCTCTTCATTTTCCTTGGCACAAGTTACCTGTAAAAATTACTAAAAGAGTAAACCAGCTTCTCATAAAAACGAAGTGTATATTTAAAATTGTTGTCTTCATCCTGCTTTCTAGTTTTTCAGTCTTGAACCCAAAACAGTGATAAAATTTCAAACAGTAATAGATAATGAGTTCAGAGCCTTCTGTCTTTCTTCCATAACCATGAGATCAGACATTTCTGTACTTTTTTTTTTTTTAATGAGACCTGAGATTAAAAAAAAAAATCACAATACTTCAGGCTCCAGGACTCACAGAAAAAACAGACTTGGTGAAAATGACAGCAAAAAAATTCTAAGAGTGGCAACACTGAAGAGCAAAGCTAATATTGGATTTGAACCATCAGATGGAGACTGCAAGACTAAGTAAGTCAAATAATAGCAGCAACAACAGAGTAATACGGCTTTGCAAAGATGATGCTCCTGAGAGTAAAACATGTCTGTGTGCCAGATCATTTGCAGTGCAGGAGGACATCCATATATCTAGCTAGTTTTGTCTCATTGGCCATTCATTGACTGTACGTCAAGTACAAAGTACAGTCGAGTCCTTACGATGAGTGATGTCCCCTGTAAACACCACATATCACTGCTCAGCAGCAAAACCAAACATATTTTTGAGGTATATATGATAAGCAGGAGGTAGTTGTACACATCCTTATGATGAAAAATGGTGTCTGTGACTGACCCAGCTTCCAAGAGAGTCAGGATGTGTTTTTGTGAGCTGGGCATGGGAGCTTGTCAAAGACCAAAGGGTCCCATTGCATGTTGCTGTTGCTGTCACTGTGGAGTTTCCCTGGGAGCAAAGCTGTGCCACCAGCAAGGTGAGACCCAAGTGGGGCACTGGTGGCTGGGTCCTCATCCCCTTTGCCCACAGACTTGATTGGGGTAGGAGATTATGTAATGTGAGTTTTAAGGATTTCTGGGATTGGACCATTTTGCAGATGAATCAGCAGTTTCTAACCCATCCCTGCTGGGATGGGATCTGTTTCCTTCACAGGGAGGCTGCAGACTTCTTTGTTACCTGATTAAATTAACAAAATTCTGGTAATACCTGCTCACTTGTGAATAAAAGAAAGGATTTCTCAACAAAGCAAAGGGGTACAAGTTTTTCTCACCCTTTCTTGTAGCTACCTGCATCTTTTGCAGGGATTTAAGAATAAAAACAAGCTTTTCTTTCTGTCCTGACCGTACATCTCCAAGTACAACCCTTTTGCCTTCAGGCTCAGCTTTGATACCACTGCTGAAGGTTGTGCCAAGCTCTGTACAGTGGAGAGCTGTCTCACAGAGCTCAGTGTGGGGCTTGGCCATCCCAGGGCACCCAAACTGACCCTACTGCAGGGCTCTGGTTCCCAGCACATGTCTTCCTGTGCTGGTGGCAGAGGCAGGAGGACCAGCAAAAATAAAACAGCTTGAAGAATTTGCAGCCATGGCTCTCTGAGGCCCTGGTGCAAATGGCTTAGCCCAGGATAAGTGAAAGGATTTTTGCCTCCTGGCATCCCCTCCTGGGCCCAAGGACAGAACCAGCTGGCAGGGCAGTGCAATTTCACCACCTCTCATCTGTCAGCTGTGCCACAGGCTTAAACATGGCTTGGTGTGGAGGTGTGAGACCAGTACAGCTTTCACCTGGAGGTATTTGCCCATGTGTCTCCTGGTTGAAGCCATCTTTCTTCTCTGTCTAAAAGAAATAACCGAGTGAGCATGGGGCTTTAAGTAAGCAAAGACCAAGACCAAGATGTTACCAATGCAAATGACTAAAGACTAAAGGAAAACACCATTCTAGAAATACCTAATGTGGTGCAGGACACACATAAACACCATTTTCGGAAGGGAGAGGGGAAAGTCCAAGGAATGGTCACTGTTTAAACAATGGCGAAGGGAAGAGGTGGAAGTTATTATTTCATGTCTGAACACTTTCAGGGACTGTGTGCCACCGTGGTGAGGGAGCTTAGGTGGTGCTGTGCAGTTCTGATGCTGCAGTGCTCTGGCATCTCAGCAGCAAACTGCTTTTTGGTTCCTTGCACTGTTAGCTAGCTGAAAAATCTGGGAGTGATGAGCAAGCAGTGCATGTCTCCCTTCAAGAAAAACCATTCGTTCATCTTTTGTTATTCCTTTAAATTTCCCTTTCTCCTAATAGGATCAGTAAGGATAAGAACAGCTGGATAAATGAGGATGTGGTAGTTAGTCGTTTGTCCCAGAACTAGGTGCCAGGTTTATTCCAGGTATGGTTACTTGCTATTACAATCCTCTGCACTGAGGAGTGCAATATGCATTATGCATTAGCATATTGCTAATGTTGTCCCCATCACACAACAGCCTTTGCCATCAGACTGAAGTTTCCTGGGGGACCTCCTGGTGTACCACAGGCAAGCCAAATTGCAGACTGTGCAATCCTTCGAACTCACAGGATGTGCCCTTGTAAGCTCTTGGAGCTTCTGTTTTCTGTGGCAACCAGTCACCTAAGGTTATGAGTGTGGGCTCTGGATGGGTGGAAAAATCTCTGTGGCAGCAGCCGAATTCCCCGCATGGCAGTACAAAGGAGAGAGCCATGGGACTGCAGCTCTCATCAGGGAGGAGGCAGCATCCTGTGGCTCACGGGCTGCCACAGGCAAGCAAAGGGAGAAAGGAGAGAGAGCCTGCAGCCATGCTGCAGCACGCCCCTGCCCTGCACTGAGGCAGCAGAGGGCTTTCCTAGCATCGGGTCTGAAAAAAGTGCAGATAAAGTGATGTGTTTGTCTTGAGAAGGAAAGTCTGGGTCAGGATTCCCAGTGCTGAATCCTCAGGCGTGCTGGTGCAGTTCTCAGCATACTTTGTTGGGATGGACGGAATGGCAAGTTTTCCTCTTCTTTGGCTGTTTGCCGCCAATTTGAGACCAAACATTGTGGCCACTGGCAAAGCTCAGGATATATCTCATAGCTGCTCTAAACTGCACAAGCTTGCATCCAGCTCCGGAGGCTGCTCAGCTGCCAGGATCTGCCAGGACACAGAGCTGTCTCCCGGCTTCCCTCTCCTCCCTGAAGCCCCATTGCTAAGAGATGGGGATGGGCAGGTCCAGCCCAGCATGGTCTCGAAAGAAGCACTTGGCCACTGCTGCAGAACAGGCTCCTCAGCCTGAAATTATCATTTCCAGGAGGAAAGGAGTGTTTTAGGTATGATATTTAGCTTCTAGCCTTTCACTAAAGATGAAGTAATAGCTGTGATAGATGAGGTTATGTTATAACCTAAATATTAAAAGAAAGTGCTTCAGATGTGGAAGGAAGCAAATGCTGCAGTGAGGCAGGGTGGGTAAATAGCAACACACAGTGTTTGATAAAAGTTGCATGTCCGTTTAGTTTCTTCTGCATTGTGTCACTCCGTAGATCCTCTCTGAAGGAGTTGTATTGTGAATCTAATAAAGGCAGGAAATTCCTTCTATTCCTCCTGGTTTCCCTCAGCTGCGCTTCTTTATGTGACGTCTTGTTTTATGGCTGTTTTCAATGAAAACCATTCAGTAGCTCCCATTACAAAAAATTAAAATCAGATATCTGTCTTTGATCCGGTAAATCAGGGCATTTTCCCCAAACTGTAGTCACGTACATTAGAATTTGTATCCCGAAACAGCAGAGCTTTGCAACCCCAAACTGCAAGGACAGGAAGTATTCCCCATAGAGGTTCATTTCCTTGTCATGTTCCTGCAAATCTTTTGATTTGTTTTGTTTTTGAAGTAAGTTGTGCAAAAGACCCTAATCTGTCGCACAGATTAGTTACATTTGTTCTCCCACCACCATGGAAAATTTTGCTTCTCACCATGGCCAGGTATTGTGTTCTCACAGTACTGTGAAAAGATTTGTTCGTTCAGTTCATTTCTCAAACTTATCTTCCTAATGTAAGTATTGAACTGTTATTTCTGTAAAAAAATTAAAACTACTCTAAAGTGGAGAAATACACCCCCAAGCTGCTAGAGAAACAAGATGAGAATATAGGAATGTTTTTTTGTGAATGAATCTTTGTCTATATGATGTCACATTATCCTGAGGAATGGAGGCAACACAACTAAGTTTATACCCATCACAGAACAATCAGGTTGATAGTACCATATAAATGATTTGGGGGGGGGGGGGGG
>VZTG01008848.1:132176-203517 GCA_013397845.1 Melanocharis versteri
ATGACTGTTTAGTTTCAACAGATGCAGGAGGTTAGACAGGATTATTAGGCATTTTTTCCATTGCCCCCGGATGAGTGTATAAGCTCTACTGCTCTCCTGTACACTATCTTCTATTTTTTTTAAACAGTGTTTATCATCAGAAAGAATGATACACGTTAGCAAACTCAATATTTCATTTTTGCAAAACATTGTAACCCCAGCCTATTAGGGCTATTCTCTTGCCATATTTTCAATTTTTTGTTTCTTCTGAAGGAGACTTTGTATCTTCCTCTTCTGTTTACTAAAATGAATTCAGAAAAGGTTGCAAGAGTTTTCTATATTTTTTTAGGAGGAGATGGTAATTTTTTCTGCCTTTCTCATGCTCAAAAATGACGGAATGTTTTTGGGGTCAGAGCTCAGGCATGGCAAATTTCAGAAGGATGAGAAACAACTTAAAATGGAGGGTGCACCAAGAGCTGCTAGACCTAACAATAGCCCACAAACTTAGGGGACCCTCACCAATTAACAGAACCTCTCAGAGAGAGCGAGAGAAAATCAGTGTCCATCTCTGCCATTGCTTCCTGCTCTCAGACTACTACTGAGGATTTGGTGGAGGAAAGAGGGAGGAGAAAAGAGGGCAAATTAGTTATTGCCAGCCATCTTTTCCCTGCTGTGCCAGTGGTCTCTCTACGTAGGGCATGCAGCTGTGGCCTGTCCTTTACTCTGAGCGAGTGCTGGTCCTCTGCACTGCCAGGCTGCCAGCACATCCTGCACAGGTGGCCTACCTGGTCACGGTGCTCTTGTGTCTTCTGTACCTCAAGTTGATCTCTTGAGAGAGTAATTGGGCAATCCTGAGCATGACAGTGTCCCTGGACATGGTTAGTCTTCAGCTGGACCTGTTGAGTTTGTTTATTTAGAGAAGCCCAACAGCAGATGCACGTGGCATATATGCACATCACATTACGCCAGAGTTACCAGCAAAGGACATAGGGGAATAATACTGCTGATTCGATGCATGTTTCCTTTTTTTTTTTTTTTTTGCAATGAGTGTGCTATTAATACTGCAGTCACCGGGAGTTTTGTTGTTGTTGCTTAGATCAAATAGAAGAGGGACAGCGGTGAGGAGCTGCTGTCATTCTGGCTGCTGCTGTGCGAGATGAACTGATGAATAACGTGTGTGATTTCTCTTTCCCTTGTAGTTGCACTCTGCAGTGACCAGGATTCAAGTTCAAAGACCTGGTTTCAATTACACGTTTGCCCATATATGTATCCTGAACAATGACAAGACATGCATAGTGGACGACATAGTGCATGTACTGGAGGAATTAAAGGCTGCTCGTTCTTCTAATCGAACTAATTTTGCAATCACTTACCCGATTACTCACTTAAAGGATGGCAGGGAAGTGTATAATGGGCATCAGCTCGGTGGGGTTACTGTGCACAGCAAGGACCGGGTGAAGTCCGCGGAAGCCATTCAGCTCACCTACTACTTGCAGGCAATCAACTCCTTGAATGACATGGTGGCAGAGAAGTGGGAATCCATTTTTTGTGACACTGTTGAACTTTTCCAGAAATCCAACAGGAAAGTCAAAATGTATCCTTTCACTTCTTCTTCACTGAAGGAGGATTTCCAGAAGACGAGCAGGGTGTCAGAACGCTACCTGATCACAAGCTTGGTCCTTGTGGTCACCTTGGCCATTCTCTGCTGCTCCATGCAGGATTGTGTCCGCAGCAAACCCTGGCTTGGCCTGCTGGGATTGCTGACAGTGACCCTTGCCACCCTGACTGCAGCTGGGATCATCAATCTCACTGGTGGGAAATACAATTCCACCTTCCTGGGAATCCCCTTCGTCATGCTAGGTAACTATCTCCTCTCTCTCTTTTCTGTGTTTGTGCCTCCCTGATGCATTTCCCAGCAAGCAGAGAAGCATCACTGCATGGTTCCTGTTGTCTCATTCCTGCAGCACTGCCCCATGCCAAATCCACGCTACCTCTTTTCCTAAACTGTTTTTATGGTACCTGAATGTTAAAATCGTGCGTGGGGCTCCAGTGTGGTGTATCACAATGCCGTGGGATGTGGAGCCTGTGCAGTAGCAAGGAACAAGGATGTGCAAATGCCGTGCCTTTTGCAGAGAGGGAGCCCAGCTGCCGCTTCTCTGTGGATGTTTGATTCTGGTTTTGGAGGGAGACCTTTGCAGTGGTCCCCATGCAACACCGACAGCATCAGCTGTGCTGGCAAATCAAAGGGCTGCCCATGCTGGGCATTTAGGGAGTGCTGGCTCCTTCGGAGACCAGAGCAGTGCTGTCTTGGCTTGGCAGGTGCCTGCCTGCGGGATAAGAGCGGTGGTTGGTTCTGGGTTGCATTTCTCCAGAAGTGCCTGTGTTGGCTAAGCGAGCTTAGGGAGGGTTTCACAGCCCTGGAGGAGAGAACTTTGACACCCCTGGTCAGGGATGGAGCTGCGAGCTCAGCACGAGCACATCCCACGGCAGAGGGTTATGGAGGGAAGCGGCACTGGCTGCTCCCTGGCTCCTGTGCCAGCAGAGACATCTTTATCTCCCTGGGTTTTGTACTGCCTTCACTCACTGTGGAATATGGAGTGGTTTCAGTTTGTTTCATTTTGTTTTCCTCGAGGATAGGAAAGGGGAGGACAGAAGTGTGGTCATCTTGCTCCCAACCCAAAGTCAGAGCCCTCTCCTGCTGGCACCAGGGTGTTTGTGGGAATTCTGCATATTGTACCCAAAGAGGCAGGAGGACTTCACGGGAGACAAAACGAGAGCTCTGGAGAGTTCACAGCCTCTTTGTTTGTGTTTGGTTCATAACCAGTGTGAAAAGCTTTGTGCACTGTAGGTGTTTAATATGTCCTTATTCACGCCATTATTCATTTGCGGAGAATAATACATGCATTGATTTGATCACAGCTTCCCCGGCTGAAAATCAGTGCTCAGGAATACTTCAGGTTTCAAGAGTAAGAGTGTCTCTACTGACTTAGTCACATCATGTAGTGATATGACACGTTTAGAGCACAGCTATTTTTATATCCAGCACCAGGTTCCTGTGCCGTGCCGGTACCGTAGTGCTGTTGCACTGTGGTATTGTTGCACTTTAATTAAAGACTATGCTTCAGTGCATCGCACTACCAGTTAACATACAGAATATATTCAGTGACAAACAGAATTCAGCTACATTACATCGGCTGTCATTTTCAGATGACATCCATGAAAATTAAACTACATTGTAATCTAGAGGAAATGCAGCACAAGAAAGTCAGAGTCAAAAGAAGGGTATTTTTCTGACCTGAGTCTCTGGTTTCCTTGGTGGGTTTTTATGCCTGTTCATGTATTATAATATTCAATTCCTCAAACTAAGTAGTGTATATTAAGTGTAACTTTAGATAGGAAGGGATTTTCATGTGTGTTACAAGAGTAGCAGAAAAGCCGTCTAAAGTCCAGGCATATGAAGTGAAAGTACACGGGGGAAGTGACTCAAAAATATGAAATATTAGCCTTTGTTTAGGGATCAAATATCTGCTCACCAGGACAACATTTCAGATCTTTAATTTACTAATAGTGACAATGCTGAGACTTGAAATCCTCAAAGACTTACAGATAACTATGAAAAGTTTCATGTGTCTATTTTAGTGCTCCTTTAAGTGCCAAGCTGTATAGTCAACTCTGCCTTTCTTTTCCTTTTTTTTCTTCCCCAGTTTTTTTTTTTTGCTCTTGCTTGGTTGAAGTATTCCGCTCTTAAAAGGGCAGCTCAGCTCCCACTGTGAACAAGTCAAGACAGAGCAGCCAAGTTCGTGTGAATCTTGCCCACTTTCCCAGCTGCATAAAATCTCCCAAGGGATGGGAATATCAACAGGTGAACAGAAGGCACTGACAGCATTTTGGAGTTTTTAATGAGAACTGTTTTAAACTGGCAGATAGCTAGAAAGGCAGGTTGGCCTTTTTTTTTTTTCCTGAAGTACAACGGAAAGATTCAGCATGCATTTTGAAATGTATTTCATACCTAGATGTTGTTTTGCTTATAAAGGATGTTTTAAGTCAAGGCAACTGAAGGCTACAGACACTAAGAACCCTCCATTATAGCCCGCTGAACTGCTTCCACTTAATTTCAGTGACCGTCAGATTAGATCATAGATTAACTGACCTTTAGAAAGCTAAAGGATTTCTGGCTAACGATGTAGCCCTGTATCTATTACTCATAATCTCATGGCTAAAAGAAAAAATGAGATAGAAAAAATGATTACACCGGACACATTTCAGGCGAGGCCCCTTTACTGGTATACATCATTAATGAAGTTTCCCTGGTTTATAGCAGCTGAGGATTTTTAACTTTTCATCAGTGTTGCGGAGGCGGGGGGACACTCTCCAGACATCATTTGACACGGGATGAGATTACATCTTTCATAACAGATAGTTTTCATCAAGCACTTCATCTCCTCCTTGGACCACTTCCTCCTGTGTTTCACTGCACAACCACTACAGCATTTGCATCATGTCTAACCTGAGTTCCCCTTTTGCAACTTAGCTGTCCTCCTTATTTATCCACTGCATCTGGAAAATAATTTCTTTTCTTTTTCTTTGCATATTTGGTACCACTCTCACTTGCCCAGTCTTCTTCCTTTTCATCCCAGCTTTCCTTAGACTATGTTTACCAGACTTCCAGCAATCTTCTTACTTTTGACCATTCCACATCTTCTGTGGAGTGTGATGCCTAAATCCAGGCACAGGATTCAGACTGATGCTTTCAGCAGCACGTAGAGTAGGAGGATGATTTTTCACATCTTGCATATGGCACTGCTGTTCATACATCGCCATATGTCATTCATTTTTTCCTCAGCAGTATGAAATGGTTGGCATTTGCTTGGTGGTACATGGTAATTCACAGATCCTTCATGTCGTTTTCTACCCTGTTTTCACGGTCATTTATTCCAAACAACATGTGGTAGTTTGCCCTTGTCCTTGCTGAATTATAGCTTGTTTATCTCACACCATTTTTCCTCAGTAAGTTTATCTGGAGACCATCACTGTCCTTCTGAGATGTATTAGCTGGTCAGCAGTGTTTTGCAATTATCAACCTTTTCATATTTTCAAGAATTACTTTCTGAATAGGTTGTCCGGTCACAAGCCTGTTCTAAAAATATAGGCAGTATGTCTGGAAAATAGCCTGATCAAAGTGCTTTGTAATACTTCTTTCATTCATCCTGTTTTCTTTGACATCCCTTATTCATCAGCCATTTCCAAGAACAAACAAGCTACAGTGAAGGGTACCAGCCTCTGTGGATGTTGAATCCTCAGGTTTTGCATCAACAGGGAATTTAAAAAGTTACTAAATTACCATGGCTTAGCAAATTACAGTCTTAAGCTCAGGCTGTGCAAGTGTAGGCAGGAATATTTTTTGCCTACTCCACCTGTTAAATATGACATGCCAGTTTAAACACTTCATACTTTGGTTTTAATCATGGTAGTTTATTCTAATTTATTTTACTTTTTAATTAAGGCAGGTTACTGTAACCGAGCTTACAAAAGATGACTCTTCGTAGCCTGAGTATGTCACTACTGTGACAATTTTTATGTTGGGGCAGGTTTGTTTTTCGCCGTCCCTGATTTCTAATTCAATGGCAAAAACTGAAGCCAGGAGAGATGTTGCCAGAGACCCCCTTCCCCAGCAGATACTAAAAGAGTGAGGGTTCCCTTTGGTGACTGGAGGTCCAGCTGCAAGAGGCAGGAGAGAGGCCGTGGCTGGGGCTGGCCTGAATCCCACCGGGATTCAGAGAGGGGCTGTGGGGTGAGGCAGCAGAGGGCAGGCTGGCTGCAGCCACTCTTTTCTCTGGGATATCTTGTCAAGTCAAACTGGGAACTGTTCTTCTCCAGCTATAAGTTAACACAGGTACTTCTAACCAGACAGTAAAGCCTAAAACCTGGGAAAACTGGCAGGCTGCCACCATTCGTCTGGACATAGTTTGAATTAGCATATGTCTCTGTGTTTTTTTAAAACTGCCATCCACATCTATCAGTGTGCAAACAAGTAATTTAAGGACAAGTTTGCTCACGTGTCTAGTTCTTGTCTAATACTTTGCTGAATTAAGGCTGTTCATTTTTGACCATAGGAACCAAAAAAATAAGACTAGGTTGGATTTAAAATAGCTGACTTATAGTGTCAGCTGAAAAACAGAATTAAAATTCTCATTTCCTGTTGCGTTCTTCATTAAAAGCTACAGATGTTTGGTCTGGCACAGATGCTAATATATCCATCATAAGTTTCCCTTACACATTAAATGCTGTTTAAAAACTGCCAAACCTTTAAAAATACTGTTTTCTTCGAAAAACCACAGTGTTACCAAACAAATCATTGGACAACAACCAGCGCTGTCTGAACAGGATTTTGGCGTGACTTTTTTTTCTTCCCAGAGGCAGAGTGGAACCTAGGCACTCAAAAGAAAATTGCAACATAGCCCTTTGCGCTGCAAACTAGCAATGTGTTTGCTGTTCCTTCAGAAATGAATACAGCTTACTTGGGGAGAAGTGGCTCTCTTCGGCTGCCAAGTTCGTGAAAAGCATCGGCTGTGTGAAGCGGCGGTGGAACCCAGGCGCTGCCAGATATGGGCAGGGACACAGGGCCAGCTCCGAGAGCTTATATTTAGCCTCCAATGCTGGCAGGGGAAAACCAGGTAGAAGTTATGAGAGTGGCTTGAGCTTGTAGCACACTGTAAAAGGAAACGATAGCCAGCTGTGTGTGAAACTCGGCAAAAACAGGGACAGATGAAAAACCCCTTCTTACCATCCCCCCTCCATCCTCCCTTTGCATCCCACCCTGCAGGGTGGCCCTTCTGGGAAGAGAGAAAGGGAAAGCAGTCAACAGAGACACCCAGGGAGGGATGAGTGGGGAGGAGCAGGTGGAAATGTCAGTCAGTCCCAAGTGGAGGAAAGTCAGGGGGAGAAGGACGCTCTTACAGGGCTACATCTGGCAGGAGGAAGCACAGGGGCAGGTGAGGTGCAGAGCTCTTTGGAAGGTACCTGGAGGAACCAGGGCCATAGTGGCACCTCACAGATGCAGAGGAGTTCCAGTCGCTTCTTAGAAACACAAATTTGTTGGGCACACACCTTCCACATGGAGCCTAGGGGAGAGCTGTGCTGGTGGAGGAGTGAGCTGAGATACCTGTACAGGGGCTTTACGAATGCAGAAAGTTGGAGCACCAAAGATGGGATCTGAGGTCAGAGACAGTTGGGAAAGAAGGTTGGAAGGAGAAAGTTAGGCAACAGAAGAAGAGGGGAGGTCAATGTGTTTGATGATAGGAGTGAGAAGCGCAGGAGGGCAAGAGAGGATTGCTGAAGGTTAGAGACCATGAAGGCAACAGGCAGGTAAACCAAGCAGGGCAGCTGACAGCCAGCACAAAAACCTGAGTGTGCTCAGGCCAGCACACACCAGTACCTGAGGCTCACTGGTGCTGTGCCTCAGTGCCAGTAAGGCACCTGGCCTGGCTGCAGCTTAGTTCTCTGGAAGACCATGCTGGTAGGGAGTTGCAACATATGCCAAATTTATACAACCAAAAAGCATTCATTATCCTCCCTATCAAGCATCCAAGTGTTTGCTTTATTCAGTAAAGCTGAAGATTCAACATTGGTTACATATAGAGAGCTTCAAAGAGAGAGAACCAGCCCCTCCACAGGTCTCCCCAGTGCCCTTCAGTCCACACACAGAGGTAACACACCCCCCCAAATGTTTGACTTTGTATAGTATTTTTCCAACTATTTTCCTGCTATCAGTTAATAAAAATGTGAAGCTTACTGAGTCTGGTTTTTTATTCCCCAGCTAAGCTTTCTCACTCTACCTGTCCAGCTGTCCCTCTGCTGTCTTTTCGTGCTGGGAAGAAGCATGTCCTCCCTCAGCTGGCTGCCTCGGCTGGCTGCCTCAGCTGGCTGCCTCCACGTCCCTTTCTCCCATCTCATCCATCTCTTTTGCAATATCTGGCAGCCTCTTCCAGCAGGTCTCACCCATCTTCCTGCTCCAGGCCATGGCATCTCCTTCCTAATGCCTGCACAACTCTCCGCATCTTTTTGTGTCTCTAAGCTTCCTTCATCTTTTCTGCTGTTTTCCCATTCCTGTCCATGTGTCCCCTCTGCCATTTTGGTTGGGATTTCTTTAAATTTCTCCTGTCTCATCCTCCCCTCTCCTCAGCCACAGCTGGGCCCTTGCTCCTACCATTTTCCCTATATTCTTCAGCAACTTCCTTGGCTCTCAGATAGGTCCCCACTATACCCTGCACTTGTATCTCAGCTGCTTCCCCAGTGATTTCCACCATTCATCCTTTCCTTTTTTCACACTGCCAAAGCACTGTAAGAGTGCCCTGGAAGTACACTTGGTTTTTTGTCACTCCATCTGCTCAGCTTTCCCAGTTCAACCCTGCACAGCTCAGTTACAGTCCTGAAGCATTTTGTGGTTTTTTCCTTTCATCCCTCTTCTAGGAAATGAATAAAATTTGGTTTTATCTACCCTGAACAGACAGAATCCCAGGCATGTCACTTTCCTCATCATGCTTTTTTCCTCTCCCCTTTGTGTCCTCAGTCCCTCAGTCTTTCATGACCTCTCTAAGCAGCCATGCGTCTTCTGCAGTCCTTCAAGCATCACCTGGCATTTCTGTTCCTCAAGGGGAAGAGGGGGTAACAGCAGAAGTAGGTTCCCAGACCACCCTTCTCACTCAGAGTACCAGTTAGTCCTCTCACCAAAGTCAGCATTTTCCACCCAAAGTGGAGCTGATTATTCACCTCCTTCACCTGCTGGTCTTCCTCTCTCCAGCTCTCCTCCTGAAGGATGATGTCCCAAGCCCCTTAAGGAACCCAAACACTGAAGCCACTATTGTATGGGAAGGAAACACTTGAAATGCAAATGGTGGCAGACTGTTTTAGACACCAGCCCTTTCCTGAGCAGTGCAAAAGCAGCAAGTAGAGCTTGTAGCTCGTACACATGACACACAGCCAACATGACATCCAGGTTCCCCCCTCACCACCACAAAGCCCAGTGGAATCCCTGCGCACGTACATGCTTCTTGGCTTCAGAAGACTGCTGATGACTCAGATAATTTACAATGTTTTTTGGAAAAGAGGAGCTCTATCCATAGGAAGTCAGTCCAGAGAACATCTTAATATTGAAACAAAGTGCTGTACAGTCATTGAATAAGATCAGCCATTTCCTCTTGATTGGTGGCGCTCCAATATACACTTGTGAAAAGCATGTTACGGGTGGTGCAGCGTGTTCAATGAGCATTCATTTATGCAAAGAGTAACAGAAGGATGTTACACCTTTACTGTCTGCATTCTTTTAACTGCAGGGGAGTCGGTGCATGCAAGGGCTCAAGGGAGGGCTTTGTCAGAGATGTCCCAAACAGTCACAGGTACCAAGAGTTTGGCACTGACATCCTGGTTTTCTTCAAGTACTGAAGTCCCTCAAGAGAAACTTTCACATAGATGAGAATATACTGGGATTTCAGAGGTTAAATAAAGGAATCCTTTCTTTATGTATGTATGTTGGATGTATATATAGATATATATAGAGATATAGGTAGATATATATAGATAGATATATATATAGATATATATATATAGATATAGATAGATAGATAGATAGATAGATAGATATACACATATAGATATAGATATATATATGTGTGTGTTTGTGGTAGACTTTGCGTACTGGGCCTGGGTGGTCAATCGACCTGGAGAATGTCAGCAGGAGCCAATGTGACTTCATTTCAGGTCTGTCTGTGAGCATATTGTGAGCTTCAAATAAATAACATCCCCCAAATAGGCAACAGCCTAGACACTTGTGTGGCAGAGAGGGGACCAGTCATTTTCAGGTCATGAAACATCTGGCCAAGAATGATTTAATCCAGAGGTGGATTAAATTAAATTAGAATAAGCCTGGATGCTTTGTGAAAAGCCCAAGTTGAGTTCCAAACTTGCAGTTTATTTTTTTTTAATCAGTAAAAATAGTAGGTTGGATGTGCTTTAACTGAATTTTTGTAACTTTCTGAACGTTGTGTTTCACATACGGTTGATCTATATATTATGAGTAAGAGTAGTGACAAACATCACTAAAACAGGAGAATTTAAGTGTATGCCTGAGATGTTGTGGTTGTAGCTTTCTTGCCAGAAAAGGAGAAACTTGAAGTGTGGTAAACAAATCCATATTCCACTGGCCCATATTCCACTGGAACAACACTCCTAGAAGCAAATGATATTTTAGCTTGTGGCCTTGGAAATTTAAAGCAAATTTAAAATGCTTGCCCCAAGTGTACCCACTATGTTTTACTCCATCTTCAGGAGGTTTGCTGTATGTCACTTGGCTGTTCTGTAACATGGTAAACATTAACCTTGCACAGGTGATCGCAGGAGGCTCTCACTTTTAAGTGCTTCTTTTACACAGCATGCATAAAATCTGTCCAAAAATCACTTAGTGATGAAAATCAGTTTTCAATTTTGTCTGCTGACATGAGTCATAGCATGTCATATGTGAAATGAGCCCGGGTTCCTTAACATACTAACTCCACATGTGACCACCTCCTTGGCTAGCAAGGCCTGAGGCACGTGCACCGTGGGGAAATTCATCCTGCCAGCCACATCTGTCATTCCTTTACTGTCCTGGCATGGCACTCTGCCATCCGGTACAGCTCCCCTGGTGCACAGGGTGGTCCTGGCTCCCCACACACCCTGGGGTCTGCACCGCATGCCAGCAGTAGTGACCAGCAGACCCCTGCCCTCCTCCTCTTGTCATCCTCCACACAGCTTTCCCCCTGTCTCTTCAAATAACAGCTTACACAGGGCACTCTGCTTCCTGGGGGATTTTCTGGTGTTTCTGAGCTGAAGAGGATGAAGAGGCGTTCCTGGCACGACTTTGGGGCAGGGAGACCCTTTGGAGGCCAGACTGTCGGGTGCTCCCCTGGTGTTTGCTCCAGAAGCACAGACTTGCACGTACGGCGCAGGTTTGGCTCAAACGCTTTCGGTTCAGATCTGCACAAGGTCTGGGGAGTCAGTAGATGAGCAAGCCATGCAGACATAAATATTCCAGCCGCTAAAACCAAATTTTGCTAACATGCAGCTCCTTCTGTTGCCCTGAAAGAAATATGACTTTTAACTTTTGCCAGGTCTTTTGTGAAAACAGAGGAAAGCAAGTGACACATTTAAACAGAGTTGACAGCCTGCTATTTAAATGCCAAAACAACCCTTTACTGATTTTTAAATGGAATTAAATGTTCTCTTTATATATAAAAGTAGATTTTGAACTATAACTTAGCTTGCTGATCAAAATACAAGGGCCACTCAAGTTTTCTCTCAAATGTATCTCTGTTTTTAAAATATGTTTATCTGACATTCTTGCTATCACTATAAGAACAAAATCTCAAATATTACATTGTTTCAAGTAAAAAAGGATGATGCAAGAAAAGCATACGTCATTCTCCCAAAACCTAAATCAATAATTCTATTTTATTGAAATCAATGGGACTATTCAGGATCAACCACAGAGGTGCTGAATTGCATGTATAATCATTATAATAGGAGGTTGTTAATTTAAACAGAATTTGGTATTCTTTAAAAAATTAATTTGAAAATGCGATATTAAATAGTAAGAATTTTTTCTAAGTAAATAGCTTTAAAATAAACATACTCCAAAAATAAAAAGTGGTGACCCATGTTACCACCATTGCTGATTAGGGGTTGTGGTGAAGTCTAGGCCTATGAATACCAAGACATTGTTTAATTCTACTCAATTAAAATACCTCTCCTTCTCTTTGTTTCTTTTCCCCTTATATAGGTAGAAAAATTACAGAATGTTTATGTGTGCCTTGTGTGTGTGTATGTATTTCTTTAAAGCTGGAGATTTATATGTAGAATGATTTTCATTTCAATAGTAATATGTCATCATGGTTTTTATATATATGTAATATGTGATCATAGTTTTAAAATTAGCTTGTGACTTGTACCATTTTCTAAAACATTGGCTCATTGTTGTTTGTTTGCCATGATAAAAAAATAGTACTGGGGAGTTTATAGTTGGGGTGCACCACGTACCCCAAGCATTGCTGACTGTGTCCCCACAATTTAGGGTGAGACCAAGGGGCTGATTTCTTTTTGTCCATGCCTGCTTTGTGCAAATGTGTACTTTTTAGTATAGGTCAGAAAGGGCTATGCCTGACCAAAACAGACTGTTTCACAGGAGAACAGAGTTGATTGGGTGCTCCATTTCCAAAAGCTCAGTTTAAAAACATAGGACATTATGGCAGACATTCATTGCCAGAAGACTTGGACCTAAATTACTCCACTGCACCAGATCTGTACGAGTCTTATGAGGAACCTACTCCCCTTTTGTGCTTGGGAGTGCTGCACAAAACCTAAATGAGGCATCAGCCTTGTGCTGGATTTCCAGACAGACCCCATTTTCCTGACTGTGTATTAAGCAGTTTGAGTGCAGGCTTAATGGCCCAGAGAGTCTTTGAGCAGGATCTACGACTGAAAATATCATTGTGGTCTCCCAGCATGAAGCACTGAGCACCAGTTGAAGACGTCTTCTCTGCATGCACCAACCAAGCCAGCGTGTGCTGCACGGGGACACTTTCTCTTCACGGTGCATTTCTGTGGGCACAGCCACCCACAGCTGTGAAACACAGCAGATTCTGAGCGCATATTATTAAACATTTTGGTTTCTCTTATTTTGTTGCCAAGTAGATACAGCGCAAAACACAACTCGCTCTTCAGAGACTGAGGCAGATTTTTATCTGGTGTGAATGCACCAAGATACTGTGGTTTTGATGCTGGTAGTAATCTGAGGAATACTTGGGCATGTGTGGGGCTTTCTGACTGGGATGGCCAGTGCTGTTGTAAACACGGTTGGAGAGATCAGCCTGATACTTCAGAGTGAATGGCTAATAATCAAATGGAAAGCAAAACCAGAGACTGAACAAACGGTTTTGGGCCTAGTTACCTAACAGGCTCACCTACCTAATTTCAGCATGTTTCTCTCTTGGGAAGATCCCAAGTCAGATGATAGTAGCTGCAGCCATAGTACATCTTAGGTGACATATGTGTAAAACTTAGTAGCCTTTAAAACAATAATTGCAAGTACTGAATCTACCCAACAGTACTGTCATCATGTTTTTGAGGTATGTTGTCATAGCTGTAATGCAGTTACAATACTGACATGTAGAGTCTGTGTGACGGGAGGTAAATAAAGCACTGCAATATGAACAGCCTATGCTTACACCAGTACATCCCATCCCATATTGCTCTTCATGTGTCCTGAATCCATGTACCATGCCTGCACATTGCATTCGGGATTACTTGGCTTTTGAACCTGTGCTTGGAGGTATGAAAAGAGGTCAGGATGTGCTTGTGTGACAGGAACTTCAATGACTTTGCCAAAGAGGATGCATTTAACACTACTCATCTGTCCACAGCCTGTAGTCCCCTGGTCACAATTCTCCTGAGATGAACACTGCTGCCTGGAAACACAGTTGTTTAGATGAATACCTTACAGGATGTTAGTAGCCTCTAGTATTTTACTCTACACTGGGCTTCCACAAACAGGCAAGTGTAGGAAAAGCAAGTAGGATTCACAGTGCATTTTCTCAGCTCAGCACAAATGTTTGGGACAGAACAGTCTGCACCGTAGGATGTTCAGCAATACACACCCTCCTTCAGGTCTGACATTCAAGCAGCAAAACTGGAGTGTTGCAGCACCATTTATGGGCCACAAAGTTGGACATTGCTTAGGGTTTGTTACAACAGCATGCTAATGATGGTATAGCTGGTCAGCTCAACCCTTGCTAGTAAATTGTTATCCACTCAGAGAAAAGTGTTGTATAAGTTAGGCTTGGTGCTGATTCTGTCTGCATGCTGAAGGATCTCGTTTAGCTGTAGTATTTTATTATTTTAGTGAGAGCAGGGTATGGAGCCAGATGTTTGCTTCAGCTGGATGCAAATATTCTTGCTCTGCCTGTCATATTCAGTAGCAGTTTGAACCCGCTCTGTGTTCCGAGCTGAAATCGTGCCTGCTGGGAGAGGCCACACGAGGCAGGCCGGGTATTCAGTCAACAACTGCTTGATTGCAACTCCTGTGACAAAGGGAGTCCGGATTAGCAGTTTCACTTGGCTTGTCAGAAGATGGGAGCTGATGAGATCACTGATCTAGCTGGAAAAAAATAAGTCAGCGGGGGAAAATTATCTCTTTGTTGACATTACTGTGGAAAGCAGTCCTAGAGTTGAGCAGTGTACATTGTTATTTTTAATACTGTCAGCTAGGAAAATTCATTGCACCTTCATTATATCATATGTTATTGCAGGTACCGTTTTGGAAAGGGCAATTCCTGCGATATGATTCTGATCTCCTACGTACTATTTTTGCACAAGAGCAGTTCTTGAGACCTTGCCTGCATTGGCAGCAAGCTGGGATATGAATTTACAGCATCCTAGCTATTTCATGTTAATTCATCTGGTGTTTGTCTCTGCAGATGATATTTCACTCCACTTTGAATGTGAATCAAGCTGTGCTTCACAGATATCCACAGAGAAAGCTGGTGCAACATAGTTTGCCCTCTGTACATTCACACTCTTTTTCATAGGACACTAAATTCCTCTTGCAGACAAGTGCTCCAATTCAGTGGGTCGATTTCAGGCTTAAATCAACCTGAGTGGGACAACATTGGTCCAGCTGAACTGATAATGTTTCAAGGATGAAGCCATTACAGTGCAAGCAAAAACCTTAAATCAAAATCCATACTTAACCTCAGAAATTCCATCAGAGCATGCTTCCATTTCAAATTTTTGCCCCCTCCCCCAGTTTACAAGGCTCCCATATATCCTACCATGAGTCATTACCCATTTCAGACAGTCTTTTGTGCCATCAGCATCAGGAAAAGATTTCATTTTAAAAGTAACCTTCAGAAAAAAAAAAAAAGGCTACTTTCTAATCCCCACCATTCCTTTAGTCCAGTGTAGACTAAAACAGGTGAATTAGGAGCTGTGTGGGAGAGCAGAAGACTTCAGTAGGAGAGGGGAAGTAATGCTTGAGAAGGGAGAGACGCCCCATAGCCCAGCTTTGCCACTAGTGTGGTCTGCCCCCTCTGGAAGACAGTTTGATGCTTTATTGGTGTTGATTGTGTCAGTCAATGGGCACCATACATCCTGGTGCAGCACTCAACCTCACTGAGGGGCAGATCTGTTGTTACTAGTGTTTTGTGTGCCTCTGTATTAAAATGGGATTAATAAAATCCATTACCCCTGAAACGTGACCTTCTACACAGAAGGCTGGAACTTTACAACCTGTAAGTAGCATTTTATTCAGAGAGATTTTACTCAAGTATCAAACACATACAGAGACATACAATCTTCAAAACAATAAGGACAAAAAAGATGAGACCCACAGCATACTATTATTCTGTACTTTCATAGACGGGTTAAACTGCAAAAAGAAGAACCAAAAACCTTATTCTCAGTCATTCTGCTTAATTTCTCTGACAGAAGAAGTCTATTTGGATATCCAAGCCTCATTTTACCATGATAAGATCAAAACTTCTCACGATTTTAGTGCAAAATTGAACATACTCCTCAGTCTTTTTACAACAAGAGCAGGCAGCAGCCCTTGTTTCAGGTAAGCAATTAAGCCAAGCAAATAGAGAACTGGTTTGTGACTCCAGTGACCAGAAGGTCACTTCGCTGCCCTCTCACAGGCTCTGAGGCTGCTGAAATCCCTTCACCTCTCTCTGCTTCAGTCTCCCTGTTTGCCAGTCAGGAGCAGAGCCAACACAAAGCCTGGGCTGCCAGCACCACGTCGTGAAGGTTCCTTGCTTGAACAACCACTCAACAGGGGAAAGGATGCATTTCTTTTTTGAGGTTTGAAAATGGTGCTAAAAAGAACAGTTTCAGTGCCTGCACATAAGTAGTATTTTTAAATGAGGTAAATGATTCGATAATTTTAAGGAACAGAAAATATTGCTTTAGTTTTCACAACTTCCTGCAAGTGCTTTTTTTCTCATGTATGCTCTGCATTGATTGCAGAGTATGTGTAACTGCAAGACTTGTTTCTGAAGGAGGCAAATGAAACTTTTTATAGCATTTTCAGGCTACTCATAAAAGTACTGCATTTAAGCTAGGCCAAATTTATTTTGTTTATTGGCAGTATTATTATTATCAGGTTCTAAAATTAAAGTTAGCCCACCTCAGCCTGACAAACCTGTGAGCTTCTCAGCATTAACAGTAATTACCTTCTTCATTTTCTTTGGCTACAAAAGTCAGAACGTCTGTTCTCAGTCCTCCAACACATGGTAGGATTATCTCCTAAATGCAAAGTAGCAGAGAAAGAGAATAAGAAAAAAAAGGTTGATCCCCATTTTGTCCAATACCTTTCTCCTATCCCTTTAACATTTTCTTTTGACCCTGAACCTCTTTTTCTTAAAAAAATCCCATCTTTCTGTGTACTTCTTGTTAGCTCATGATTGTACAGCCTGACTGTAGGGCACGACCGGTGAATCATAACAGCAAATGTCAGCAGGAAAAGATCTCCAGTAGCCCATTAGCTGTTTGAGTTCATATTTGTTATTTACTGAATGACCGTGAATAATGAACAAGTTGCTCTAAATGATTACAGATTTGTGGCTAAATCTCTATTAAAAAGGGAAAATCAGTTGAAGCAATTACAGAATTTATGTACAAGGAAAAAATTGCCTTCATCTCTTTAATATTACATAGAGTAGATATAGCAACAGCAAGAGAAATAGAGGCAATTGGTGCAAATTGATTAGGGATGCAAAAAATGAAAACTCTGAAATGACAGAGAAATGAAAGAAATTCTCTCAAAATCCTTCCATGGAGATATCTGCCCTAATCTCTGTGTGTTAGACTTACATGAACATCAGCAAGTTACAGTGTCAGAGATTGTTACCCAAGTTGTGTTTACAGTCAGTATTTAGAGGGGTAACTTAGGTTAGGTAAATCCCATCCTAGCTAAATACAGCTAATCTTTTGACTGCCAAGACTAATTTGTGCTTGAGTTTGGGCCTAATTTTTTTCTCAGAGGAAGCTGGATCAGGTCAGGAGTGCCACTGGTGCGAAAAATCTGCAACTTTGTCATTTAGGCATGTCCTCCTAAAGGTACATGATAATTCTGTAGCTGTCATATAAATGGACAGAGAAATCCCAAATTGTACAATTGAAAGAAAATACCAGTTCCTAGTACACAGATTGTGTACCAAACAACAAAAGGAACCTATCCTAAAATAAGAGAGTATTTTTCTCTTGGTGTTGTGGAGCACATGTGGTGACGCCTCTTCATGCATTTACTTGAGCAGTTCTCTAAATCAGATTCCATTTTAGGGTAGTCTTGAAGATTATGTAAGAGCAAATTGTGGTTTTATCTTTCCTGCTTAAAGAAAGAATGTGGTATCAGAAGTCCTGTTATCAGGTGTTATCCAAAACCTTATTCTGTTAAAACGTCATGTTCAGCATCATATTTAACAAGCTCTGATTTCCTTCTCTCATTGCAGAGTCAAAGGCTCTCCAAATTAATATGGCTGTTTGAGTATTTTTAGGCAAGAGCCTATTAATGCTGAATTTTTTTTTTTTACAAAAACATGCTATAGCTAAAGCTCATGATGGAAGTAATTTGTAATATTCAATGACCTCATTTTATTCTGTTTTGCTCACTCAATGCTAATGTGTATGATGCCATGTGAAATTCGCAGACAAGTCTGTCTGCAGGACTCATGGGAGCCATAAATGGATTAAACCTCTCACTCCCTACTTTGGCAAGTGATCAGTTACATTTAAATAAAGGTCAGTCTGTCTTTACAAAGAACACACTGAAAGCGAGCTTAATAGCTTTCCCTACTGAGCCTAGAACATAACTATTTGAGGCATAATTAGCAACAGGGTGCCAGTCACTGATTGTGCTTTTTGCTTGATTTTATGTCTGGGGAGTTCCAGTATTCCCCATTAGCTTTAAGAGGGGGCACAGTGCTAGTTATCAAATTGACAGTCTTGACCTGGCCTCTGAAAGCAGCTGTAAAACATTGCTGGGGAAAATTAAGATGAATGCCAAAGACAAGTCTGTAATACTGCTACAAATTGGACATTTGAGGTCCATGCCACGACTCTAAATAACAAAATAGGTAAAATATCTGATATACATGAGAGCATGGACTTTGTTACACTAAATACCAGGTGATAAGGAGATACACCAGCTGTTCTGTTGTCTCATCCTGTGAGCCCTGTATTGTGGCTTCTTTATAAAATACTCCATACCTATTTTTCTCAGTGTAACAGAGTGACCAGCTCTGCCATCTGTCGAAATACAGATTTCAGGAAGGGTGGAGTGAATCAGCAACAACTACCCCTACAGTAAAAGGTGCTGACCACAAAAGGGTTATTTTGTCAAGTTAATTAAATACTTAGCCTGTATGAGGACATTTAAGAATAAACATGATTATAGACTCATAGCATCATAGAATGGTTTGGGCTGGAAGGGACCTTCAAGATCATCTAGTTCCAACGTCCCTGATATATCTTGTGGTGTTCCAGTTCTTCAAAACACCTCATTTGCTTGGGTTTTCTTGACTGGTATTTATAGCCCTTGCAGCAAAAGTGGTAATTGTCTACAGGTGGAGAGAACAGAGCTGATACAGCAATTTTGGTTCTCTGCAGACAGCCTAAAATTCTAGGAGAGATCTGTGAATTACCTTGACCACCTTGACTGGAGCATCAGCTTCAAAAGTCCAGTGATTGCACTTCAGTGTTATCAGCAACTAATTTAGCACTCATCATTTTATCTAATACTATCAGAGAAGATGGGTAAGAGCAAAACACAGTGGACCGACTTTTGGGAATTTCTGGAGATAATCCAAGAACAGACCAGAGAAGTAGACAAGTGACAGCAAAATCAGCAAAAGAATAAGGAGGAGGATGGATTAAAAGGCAGCGAAGAGGCTGGGATTAAATGGAAAGGATCTTTTAAGTAAAGATGAAGGTTATAATGAACTATTTTGAAAAAATATTACCATCTCACATTTTAGGTGTGATACAAAGACTGTATTCTGTTCATCTCTGTGTAAATCACCAACCTGTCTTTACTTCAGCCCCTCTCACGTGGTAGATGGTCAATGGCTGCATTCCCAGCTCAGGTTCACTACCAGAGAGCAGAGGTCTGTGTCCTCCAAATGCATCTTCACAACATAGAAACTTTAAGAGGAAGATGACCAACCAGGGGTTAAAATAAAAGCGTGTGCTTTTCCTGATTTACCTGCCCTTGGGGATTAAACACAGGATTTAAGGTCAACAGGTTTTCTTCTCCTTTCATGAATGGTATATTCATTTTAAGAGTCAATTAAATACATTAAAAATGTAGGCATTGCCAAGAAATATAGGGCTGTATTTGCTTTTATAAGCTCTTAGATATATAAAGAAGACCAATGCCTTAAACAGCTCCATATCAGTTTTATTATTCTCCTTCTCTAAAATTTATTTATGCTTTTATTTGTTTGTTTCATTTCTAGGATTTCCTTTTCCTGATGGAAAATTTGTACAGGAAGTGGAGAAATAGGTAATTGATTTAACTGATAATTTTCAGCTTATGTGGAACTTTCATTTTTTACAGATTTTCTACAAAGCAGCCAACTAATGCTCTGATTCCAGCATAGGCACTTCAAGGTCGTATTTCTTTGTTTTCACCACAGGTCAGATACCATCACCAGGAAAAACTAATTTGAAAGCATCTTCCATCACAGGCACTCGGAAATAATGAAACAAAACAGCCAAGCAGAGTAAAAAAAATCCTTTTTCTTTAACCCATGAATCCTGTGCCAGCGGTGCAGAACTCTCCCCAAGCTCTGACAATAAGGTTTGCTAAGCAGGTGGCAAACACACTTCTCTGGTTTACACCTCCATAATCATTTCTCTCTTCTGCAGGATGTTTCCTTCAAGCACTGGTAGCATCCAGCTGTGTGTCCTTTGAGCCTTTTAGCATGTCCACATTACATTTTTCCGTGTAATTTGGGATTTGAATACTTTAAACACTCGCTTTGTTCTCTATTGTAGGTCATGGGTTGTATGGGACTTTTGAAATGTTGTCCTCCTGGAGGAAAACTAGAGAAGACCAACACGTTAAAGAGAGGACTGCAGCTGTATTTGCAGACTCCATGCTCTCGTTTTCTCTCACCACTGCCATGTACCTGGTCACTTTTGGAATAGGTGCCAGTCCCTTCACTAACATTGAAGCAGCCAGGATTTTCTGCTGTAATTCCTGTATTGCAATTTTCTTCAACTACCTCTATGTACTCTCCTTTTATGGTTCCAGCCTGGTGTTTACTGGCTACATAGAAAACAACTACCAGCATAGTATCTTCTGCAGAAAGGTACCAAAGCCAGAGGTATTGCAAGAGAAGCCTGCATGGTATAGGTTTCTTCTGACAGCCAGATTCAGTGAGGACACAGATGATTCAGAGGAAACGAACACTTACGAGAGTCATCTTTTGGTGTGGTTCCTGAAACGCTATTATTGTGACTGGATAACAAACACTTACGTCAAGCCTTTTGTAGTTCTCTTTTACCTTGTTTATATTTCCTTTGCCTTAATGGGCTACCTGCAGGTCAGTGAGGGGTCAGACCTGAGCAACATCGTAGCGACTGCGACTCGGACCATTGAGTACACAACTGCCCAGCAGAAGTATTTCAGTAACTACAGCCCGGTCATCGGGTTCTACATCTACGAGTCGATCGAGTACTGGAACACCAGTGTCCAGGAGGACGTGTTGGAGTATACCAAGGGCTTTGTGAGGATATCTTGGTTCGAAAGCTACTTAAATTACCTTAGGAAGCTCAACATATCTACTGGATTGCCGAAGAAGAATTTCACTGATATGTTGAGGAACTCCTTCCTGAAGACCCCTCAGTTTGCCCATTTTTCAGAGGATATCATCTTTTCCAAGAAATACAACAATGAAGTTGATGTTGTGGCCTCCAGGATGTTCTTGGTGGCCAAGACAATGGAAACCAAGAGGGAAGAACTTTATGACCTCCTGGAGACCCTGAGGAAGCTCTCTCTCACCTCCAAGGTGAAATTCATCGTTTTCAATCCATCATTTGTGTACATGGATCGTTATGCCTCTTCAGTGGGAGCTCCCTTACAAAACTCCTGTATTAGTGCTTTATTTCTGCTCTTCTTCTCTGCATTCCTGGTGGCAGACTCTCTGATCAATGTCTGGCTCACTCTAACTGTTGCCTCGGTTGAATTTGGAGTTATAGGTTTTATGACCTTGTGGAAAGTGGAACTAGATTGTATTTCTGTGTTGTGCTTAATTTACGGAATTAATTATACAATTGACAACTGTGCTCCACTGTTATCAACCTTTGTCCTGGGCAAAGAGTTCACAAGAACTAAATGGGTGAAAAATGCCCTGGAAGTGCATGGGGTAGCTATTTTGCAGAGCTACCTCTGCTATATTGTTGGTCTGATTCCTCTTGCAGCTGTGCCTTCAAATCTGACCCGTACACTGTTCAGGTGCTTGTTTTTAATAGCATTAGTCACCTTCTTTCACTGCTTTGCCATTTTACCTGTGATACTGACTTTCCTGCCACCCTCCAAGAAGAAGAGGAAAGAGAAGAAGAATCCTGAAAACCGTGAGGAAATAGAGTGTGTTGAAATGGTGGATATGGATAGCACCCGAGTGGTTGACCAAATTACAACAGTCTAACTTGATTTGTTGGTTGCTTTTTTACACTAGGTCTTACTAAGGAAAAGAAAGAAACCAGTACTGACTAAAGGTGTGGGGACAGGAAGGAGATTGGAGATTTTCCCCTCCCTCCTCTAAGCTAAATCCAGGAATATACAAAATTATGGGAGAAATTTTAAATAAATTTAAAAAAAAAAAAGAGCCGGGGTATTGTACCTTGCTCAGTTCCTATTACAGGTAATACGAGAGAATTTGCACACCCATGCAAAGAGAGGTTAAATTGCAGATGCATGAAGTAAGATCTAATGGAAGAAGTTGGATTCTTAAGCAGTCGTCTGCATCGCCTGTACTGCAGATGCTGCAATTATTGTGGCTAAACCAAATCATGTTGAAAGGTCAACTGTCAAGGCTGAAGTAGCACTAAATGTTCGCTGGATGTAAAGGCTTTACAAACTTTCTGCACAGCAATAACTCAAGTCAGTGAGTCAGCTCTTATAAGTCTTTGCCATCACATTTAATTTTTCTTTTCTCCCCTAATCTAAACATTTATGCAAGACTATATAAAAGATAGCAAACTGTACTGGGAAAGAAGGCAGTACACAGCAACCAAGTGCTTTCCAAACACTTCTATGTTATGAATCACTTTTTTTTTCCTAAAAGTATCATTATTTTAAAATGGAAATCATCCCTTGTAACATTTTTAATCATGGTTTTATAGCTGTTTCTTTTTCTTATAAAAACAAAAAAGAACAAAAAAAAGGAACAAAAAAATCCATGTGACTCTGTCACTCTAGAAAATATGTAATTCTATTTTATACATGTCTTGCTACTAGTTAAACATGTAATCTGCTTTACCAACTGTAATTTTGTTAGCACTCTACTAACACATGTGAGTGGATCTAGCAGCAGACAGAAGATGGTGTACTGAATATTTCAGCACCAAAATCCATGATACAAACCTCAAATACTAAAATGTCATCAAGAAAGTGAATGTTAGGGCTCTTTTAGTGAGAGCCTATTTCAGGCCATTCACTGGTAATGCACACTAAGAGGATTAGTGGGTAGTTTTACATAATGTATAACTTAATCCCTCAATCTTCCATGAGTACCTGTAAAGCAATAGACCTTGCAGCTATGGGCTCTTCCAGGAAACAGTAGACAGTGAGAGTTGTGTGGAACAAACCGAAGGTTGGGACTGCGGTTTAGCAGCAGCAAGTTTAACAACGACCCCAAAGAGCCCGTATCTAAGGGGCCTATTGAAAACATCACATCTGAGAGGGAAAAAAAAAAAAAAACAACTTAAAAAGATTACATTACTGAGTCTTTTTGGAGCCATGAGTTCTAAATCAATAATTCTGTCAGCATCTGTGATGTGGAGTAATACAGATAAAGCAGCATCTCTTCCTTCCTCCGCCCCCTCCACCCTTAAGAGCCACAGGCTCATTACTGTAAGGTTTTATCATGCAGTTGAACCCTAGTGGGGATATGTAAGCCAATTCTGTAGGTTTTGCTGAGAGCATTCCGACCATACATTGCCTGTGAAAGCCCAGTAGCAGGAAGCTGGCTGGTGTGTCAGGTGGTTTCATACAGACAGTTGCTTTGTGGTGCAAGATGAATGTATTCCAACCAGACTCCCTTTTGCAGCTCATCTGGAAACTGAGAGCGGTTGAAAAGTTTTCAGCACTTGGCACAAAGTTTGCTTCAATGACAGTATCTGGAGGGGAAGGGATGTTGCAAGAGCCATGGGGCTTGGAGCACTGGGAGCACTGTGGCTCGGGAGGCTGCCTGTGGTACCTGTACAGTCACTAGGAGGTGCGTGGTCACAAACCCAGGGTGTGCTTCATTGCATGAAACATCTCTTTAGCATCCAAATCCCAGTGACCCCTAAATGCCCTGTGCAAAGCCTGCAAATGCCACCTACTGAATATTAATTTTCAAGCAAAGAGATACTTCTGAAGCATCCTTCCTAGCAGAAAAGAAGATAACCAGATATTTTGCCCTGAAGCAAAATGTTACATTCTCACTAGCAAAACAAGTCAGCAGTGCAGCTGGCAACATTTACTTTCCCCTGGATAAGTCCCTTCCCTGGCCAGAAGAAAGGAAGCTGTGTCCAGGAATGCACAGGCTCTTTGCTTAAGTAAACAACAGTTGCTTCGGTAGCAGCTGGGAAGCTGTAACAACAACTTCAGCCTTGGCAGAACGCAGGTGGACACCTTGAAGACAGCCAAATGAATGTAAGGCTAGGAAAAAGATCTGTTTCCCCTGTTTTCTTTAGACTCAGGCTTGGGGCTATGTTTTTCAGCCAAAAATTATTCCTTAAATATACTTCACTGTAGATTTTCTGTGATTGTCAGTATGTTGTTTAAATAACAGTCGCCCTGTCCCCTGGCTGTTCAACAGGCAGCTGCAGTGGCTTTTAAACTTCTGAGGGCATTAGCAAATTAGCTGAGAATTACAGAGGAATTGCAATTCCTCTGCAGTCATCTACTGACTTGAGGGACACTTGGAAATGTGGCTTGTGTCAAAGAGGTTGTTTGTACACTGCAGAGAGGAATACATGGCAAACACTGATTTTACACCTCTGCTAGCCCTCACGCTATCACTTGCAAACACCAGATGCCAAGATAGTTACCATAAACCTCCTCACATCTAATTGCAGTGCATAGACAGGAGCGTCTTTAAAGAGATGTCCAAAGACAAGCTTGCAGTTTCACAGATCTCTTATTAAATCTCACCATGTGAGGCCTTCAGAGATCTTCAAGAAAGGTGATAAAACCAGGGATAAAATTGCTTCTCTATCTCCAGACCTGTCAGAAAAAGGATGTGGAGGCACTCCTGTGACAAAGTGCTGCAGAAGAGGCTTGGGTGTCCGCAGAAGGCAGGGTGAGAAGTCATGCAGTCCACGCCCTTGCCCCCAGGGCAGAGTCAACATTTAAATAATTTCTGAAGGATGTTTGTCCAGCCCATTCCTAAAAGTCTTTTTAAGGGCAGATTCCTCTCCCAGCAGTTCTCCCCCAATGCCATTACCCTCTCCAGTAACCAGTAACTCCTGCTAGCCACCCAAGACTGGGATGGAGAAGAGGACTCATGCCCCTCTCCACACAGGGATAGGACAGGCAGGAGACTGGAGCATCCCCAAAAGAGAGAAAACCCAGAACAGAGCCAAAACCAACTTACATACATTTTTCACTGTGTTTCACATCAAGCTGCCAGTCTGTTCCCCACCTCCAGGGTTGGCAAGGTACAGCCGTGGAAGTGTCCAGGGTACATTCAGCCCAGGTCCGTGAGACTTCTGCCTGAATCCTGACGTGTCTGAGGGATGCACCACATGCTCCTTCTCTACAGGTAGCTTGAATACCTCAACATGAACCATGTTCTCAAGGTTTCAGACTATGCTAAGCCACTTTGGCCTTCCTCCCCTTCGACTTTTTCCTCTGGAGCAATTATCTTCACCAAAGTCGATGGACCTCCCTGCACCAATTGGTTAATAGGTGCAGAGTCAGCGCTCTGTTCTCAGTCCAAAGCACTCCCACTGGCTGACTGTGCATAAGATTTTACCCTTACTGGTGAACTTCCATTTTGGGAGACTACCTAGGCTTAAGCAGATTTTTGTCATACTCTTAAGAGGCTTTTTAGCCCAGGTATCACTGTGGTTTTGTTTGCAATATAGATGATCCAAATTTTTTATAAATTCAGAGAGTAGAACAGAGTATTATACACTGTCAGGCACTGACTAGAATCTAACAGTGAAAGTTTTAGCTAAGGCTAACAAGACTGTGTAGGACTATGGCTCACTGAGCACATACATCTTCTACAAACATTAAAATTCCCATACAGTAAGGTATGGTGTACAGTATATTTTTACTACAGGGCAAGCATGGGGAAAAAGAGCCAACATATGTGCTATGGCCCTCAAGATCAATCCAGTTTTCTTGTAATAGAACTTCTGATGTTGTGTTAGCACAAGTCCACTTTCAATTTACAATTACTCTAACTGGAGAAAAAAATAAAGAAAGAAAATTTGGTGTAGCTGGAATAACTATGCCATAAAAATTAATTGATGAAGACAGAATTTTCTGCCCAAAGCAGAAATGTGGAAGTGTTCTAGTTACATTAAAATCAGTGCTGGAAAAGTTGAGAAAAACCTGTCTGTCAAAGAAAAAGAGCTTCTTTTCCAAAGACAAGCAAATACACTTATCATGGTCAACTGCATGAACCTGGAGGGAATACAGTACCAAAGTGGCCTGAGGTTATGTTGAGTCACCAGAGGATTCGCATCTGCTCTCAGAAGCCTTCTGAGCCAGCGCTGAATTCAGGTAAAACATGTACTGTAAATTGAAAGTTGTACTTTTAAATGCTTTTTTCTAGGCTGACTGTCCTCCTGTGAGCCATGAAATCCCACCTCAGCCAACACCTTTATTTTTATTCAAAGGGAAAACAAAACAAAGTGGTGGCATGACCAGGCAGAGATCTGGAGAGTCCAGAAGGAAGACTGGCTTATCTGAAAACCAGAGAGAGCCAGCAAAGCAAGTGGGTTGTGGGAGAAGACCTGGTGACTTCAAAACTTAGCAAAGTGGTGGTTTTTCCTATTTGTTAACTTTGGAAGCAGATAGCATGTTCAGGGAGACACAGGGAAGGGAAGCCAAGTTAATAGGAGTCAGCTCTGGGTTTGCTGTGGGCTCCAGTGAGAGTAGCTCCTGTGGCATGGTTGGGAACTGTCAGCAGGATGGGAGTGTGGGGGGGCAGGGATAGCCCCACTGTGTGGGCACTGGGGATGCCAGACCAGGGCTATGGTGGTGCCATTTCCCTGGTCCCCATCCCACAGCCCTGCCCGGGGGTTCCTGGGGTGTGCAGCCTGCAAAGAGCATCAGCTCCCATGCAGGAGCAGCTCCTCACGATTCTCACGCTGTGGCAGCACTGCTGATGAGTTTTGCTGAACCAGTGCTTGCGTGGTAAGGCACAGGCCCTGTAGGAAACCACTTTCTGGAAGCTCTTGGTTAGAAAGAATTACCCAGAGCCTTTTCCTCCCTGGCGTTTGCACGTTAAAACCCTGACCCATAAAAATCAGATTGTACGATTAGCTATGTAGGGACGAAGTATTTCTTCCATGGCTTTATCCCTACATTTATCACTAAAAGTACTTGTCACTTATTTTCTTATAAGTATTGTGAAATAAGTAAGCCTTTCTGGGGTATACACAAGTCTGATGAGAAGGAGGCGGGGAGGGGAGAGAGCCCCTTCCCCTTCCCAAAGGTAGGAAGCATCTTCCACCCATGGCCAGGCACTACACAGTCTCTGCAGGGCACCCCCAGTGACCCCAGCTCAGTGCAGTGGCGGGGGCAACCTTATCCCCCCTCCCCAGTCTTACTAGAGAACAGGGAGAAGCTTTAGCTCCAAATTGTGGGGGGGATGAGCCCCCAGGAAGCCCTTGTGAAATCCATCCACTGCCAGGAAAGCGAACTTCTGGCTTGGTTGGGTTTTTTTGAGAAAGAGGTGGCAGAAGTATCCCAGGAGGGGATTTGAACACAAATTCCTGTCCATGGTGCGTGGGTTGGAGCAGAGTGGCATGCCCTGACATGCCACCCCTTGCCCTATTGTCCTGGCACAGCTTCCTGCCTGGAGAGAGGGCACCTCAGCATCACGTGCGCCTGCCTGGGGCAGCCGCTTCTCAGGCACAAATTGTTCTGATGTCGTTGGCATTCTGCAAGTCATTACCTTTTTTTAATTTTGGGGGAAAATAAAACAAAAAAAAATCGGCAGAAACAATTCTAGATTATTTAAGCTCCAAGAAGTCTTAATCTGTGCATCAAGTAAATGGCTTGCAAGATGTCAGGGGTTTTCGTTTAGGCTTTTTTTAACCTATTTTTACTATTTTTGTATTAATTTAGGGGGAAAATTGTATAATGAATCTCAATGTATAGCATAAGCCTAAAATAAAATGGCTGTCTCTCTCTTTGCTTCCTGTGCTCCCAAACTGCTACAGAAATCCCATGCCATCACCAATGCAACAAACTGATTTTCCTGGCCTAACCCAAATAATCAGGATGTGCATCCTCTCCAGCTCCCCACCTCTCCAGCAGAGCACCTGCTCAGCCCGGAGCCGGCGATGTCCCAAAGATGATGGGCATGCTGCTTCTCCAGGAGCCCCTCTTGTTGCAGGCTGCACACTGCTCAGCAGCAAGCACGGGGAAAACCCCTTCACTTCACATCTATTCATTTCCATGTTATTGGGATCTAAGTCCTTTTTTGGGGGTGTTCTAGATAATCCAGCAGCAGAACCCCAGCCTCAGCAGGCAAATCAACAACTAAGGCAAAAATCTGAAACTGGTTTGGTCAAAAACTACAGGTTATTTCCTCAAACAAGAACCAGACCTTCTGAGATCTGGTAGGTAGGTAGACCTGAAGGATTACTATTGAACAGAAGTATTGTGATTGAACAGAATTATTACTATTAAAAATTTTCTTACCAAGACCTTGCCAGCCACAAACTTAGAAGCTCCAACATCACTGAGAGAGCCACCTCTCCCACCAGCAGAACCGCAGCTGCTGCCCTAGCATCTTCTGATGACTGTGCTCAATCATCTTCTTCCCATGCCCAGGCAGATCACCCATTTACAGTTTTTCCCTAATGTTTTGGAGAAGGGGAAGAGCATCCCTACAGGCCCACTTGGACCAACTGCTTCAAAGCAGAAGCAAACCACCCCCCCAGGGGATGAGGGTGACAGCTGCAGGTGCTCTGTCACACCTGACTGCAGAAATGAGATATGAATCACTTTACTGTAAAAAGCAAGTGAGCCAGGTCCGATCCCAAGTCACTGCAACAAATAGCAGAGGTTTGGGGGCTTTGGCTACCAAGGTCTTTCAGCCACTTTAGTTTAATGGGAAGTTTGGGTCAGCAATTTAAAGGTGATTCCTGTTACCTGTTACAGCTCCTGGCCTTGTCCCTTTCATTCTTTCTCTCATTGCCTTGAATTCAGAATCCACAAGCACTGTTGCCAAAAATTCTGTCTGAAACCGAAACTCAAATGATATCAATTTCTCTAATTGCTAGTGTAATGTAAGAGAGGCTACACCTAAGCATCGCAAAGAACTCAAAGAGCAAAACCCCTCTACCACGCTGGTGTTCTTCATTTGTGTTAGCAAGAGCTCCTTCTTGCAAATCTCCACAGATCTAATTTACAAAATTCAGGCTTTCCAAATGTGTAATCAGCACGTTTTATTCTGAAAATTCATCTGTACATATACCTTCAAAATAGAGGCATGTTAACTCTGATGTTTAGCTCACGAAGGAATACAGTTCAGCCCAACAAAGGTTTGTGAGCGGCATGTCTGAATTCCTCATGTAATTCTTACACTGCTGCATGCAAGTCAGAATATTTTCACTCCAAAATTCTACATTTCCTTATTTATGCAACTAATTTGCACACAGAAACTAGGCAGGATTGTGGACCCAAAACAGTGAAGTGTGCTCATGTTTACATTCATCCTGTAAATACCACTTAAGTGTGTAAAGGTTAATGGCAACAGAGAACTCAATGAGAAAAGCAGGATTCTTTTTTGCTGACTTCAGTTTACTGGCAGAGAATAACTGAAATATATGCCAAGCACTAGCTAGAAAGAACCAGGGAATAAGACATCCAACAGTCCATCGGCAGAGAAAAAAGTCCACTTGAAAATTTATACATGTGAGAAATATAAGAATCATGTTAAAGGCCTTAGCTGGGTATCCAGACTATACATAGCATATGTTATATATGAATGCAGAATATTCCATTCTGATTCTTTTTGGCCACATTCAATCCTCTGAAACATGCTCTGTTCTGCGAGGAGGCATACTTTTGAGCAAAACTGACATTTATCTTCTTAGAAATTACCAATTTGCACAGGTGAAGTTTGCTGGAAACAAAATTTTAAATGTATACAAACAAACTGATGCCAGAAAACACAATTTGTAAAAAATATGCCTTCACATACTGATTATATTTCATAATAAGCAATCTGTTCCCTGATGCTACAAGTAAAAAATGATTTTTTATTTGTCAGCTATATTCAGGAAAATGAGATGCCCCACTAATGTATATATAGTGCATACACCCCCATACTAATTATGTATTTCTTATACGCCCAACACAAGTTGGCTCTGTATAAAGAGGAGGAAAAGCCAACCTAGAAATGTAGTTGAAAGCTGGTAGGAAGAATAGTTTATCTGTACTGAAATTAGTAATGAATCAGCAGGGGAGGAGCAGCAGAGAAGTTTGGTAAGGAGTGTAGGAACAAAGAAACTAGCTGCAGAAATGCAGAGCTGTTGAGAAAGGAAAATGCTCAGGTTTTATTGTGTTAGGAGGATGAGAAAGAAATTCTATAAAAACTTCTGAACTGCAAAGGGAAGGAAGGTCTAAGCTAGTATGAGAGTGAGAAAAATCATATGAACGTATGTAAGACTAGCAGTTGTAATGGATATTAAGGCTGTCTAATAAAAGACAGGATCTGTCCATACAAGGAAAATTAAAAAATCACAGCTGCCTAATTATATGATTTCAAATACAGATTCAGTACCTCATTGTTTTGGAATAAAAGGAGGATATCATTCATAATCTAATCTGGAGCCCAGAGCTGGAGACTTTAACATGATATATAAACAATATCATACAGAAAAAGAGACCAGCTATGGATTCTGGCTCATAACTTCCTGAAAAATTACAAATTGACCCTCACTATTTTACTGCAGCTCTTACTTAGAGAAGAACAGCTGACTTTAATGGTTCTGAAATAGCCATACCTTCCTGATAAAATACTCGTGTGTTGGAAGGATTGCTTTTCTTTTCTTTTGAAGATGCGATCAATTTTCTCTCTGGATGAAGTGAGCCCTCAGGCACATAACCTACAGCAAGAAGTGGGAAATTCCAGCTCCCTTAAGGTGATTCCTGGTTCAAGGACGTTCATCTGCAATTGAATTTCTTTTTTCTTTCCTCTCTGCATGCTATTGAAGACTGTTCCAAACTCGTTGACTGACAGTTCCACCCATCAGTAGATCGTACCCCTCTTCGCAAGAGAGGTGGGGTTCTGCCAAGCCTCTCCTGGTGTTGGCTCCAGAGGCAGTGGCCACACTATAATTTCAGCATTATTCCTGCTCATTAGCCCCTCTCATGGGAGCCTTTCTGTCAGTATCTTGGATCTTACTGGGAGGGTGGCTACAACGGCTGTCACAGGACAACCAACATTTTGCTGACCTGACATGCCTCAGATATACACAAGTGACATAACATTACTAGATCTAGCAAGGAGAAGCATCCAAAGCTCACTGTCAGGACATCATATGATATTTAATATCACCATCTGTGAGGATGTTTATGCAGCAGATTTATTATATCGAATTTGCAGAAATGGGGAGAGGAGAGAGAGAGAGAATATCAATTAAAGTGCTCATTCAGCACTTTCCAAACCTCTCCATCAAAGGAAGAATTCTTGCCTCACAGTCAGTGGTGATACCAAACCTGAAGAATCTAATTTACAGAAAAAGGTTAAAAGAATTTGGCTTAGAAAGGGGAAACGTGGAGCTGTGATATGTGACTTCAGAATTATGGATAAGATTGCTAACATCAGTGAGTTCCTTTTTTTTTTTTTTTTTTTTGCCCAGCATATGCTTCAAAGCTAGAATCTCAGAATACAAAATGTTTGAAGTGAGAAGCAAATAATAAATTCATGGAGAACATTTCACAGGTAGAAATGACAAATACATACTGGAAACTGTAAAGTCGAGGGAGACAAAAAAATCAACTCAGATGAGAAATGCCTAAATTTATTGTAGAGAACTCCATAAAAACCTAGACAGAAAACCTCCTAAATGTACTCACAGCCCTGGAGAGCTCTTCAGGTGGTCTGTTCCAGCACCAGACCAAAAATAAGGTAAGGGTTTTAAATTACTGACAGCTACAACCACCAGAGCTTTAAAGTGTGGAAGCTGGGTAGGGGAGAAATGGAAAAATTAGGGGAAAAATACTTTAACGAAGTACTTACTCCTTGTGTGCATCAGCACCTCTCCACAGACTTCTCAGGAGTTACAGCTAATAACATTTCTTTAAAGCACTGCCCAGCACATTCCAGACAACTGTTCTCCCCATCCCCTGGAAGCCAAAGGCTGAGTTTCATTTTGTCAGTCTGCTTTCAAGGCAGATGATCCCTCTGACAGTGTCTGAGTGATGAAGGACCTGGGACACAGACGTGAGAAGAGACCAGCACAAGAAACAAGCCATACCTGAGCCATGGCAAGGCAAAGCTTTGTTCCTCCTTCATCAAAGAGCTGTGCAAAAGAGGGCACTCCAATTTTTAATGTCCTTTAAAAGTTTATAAGGAAAATTGGCCTCTGTGGTACACTGTGGTTTCCCTACGCAGTACATGTGCTGTGCATATTGTCCAGGCCTATTCATGCGTGTGCTTTTCCAAAGCTTGGTAGCCCTCAGCCTTTGGCTTCGTGCCACGCAGCCCCTCTGACACTCATATTGCAAGTTTTATTGAGATACCTTTTTGGTGAAAAAGGCTTTGTTCAGAACAAACAAATCTTTTTAAATATGAGCTCTTCTATTCACCCCAGAAGGTTTCCACAGCTGCCATCTCTATTCTCTGTTAGTACCTTTGGAAACAAAGGTGGCCACAGTGGGAAGGAGAGAACTGGAAAGCAAGTAGAAGTCCCATCATTTCAGATAAGTGGGACCTAGTTTTGTGAGGCTCAATTACCAGTGATTTTGTGAGCGTCATTTTCCACTACCAAATTTTAAAAAGGTGCTCACTCTTCCACTCCCAAGCCAGGAAGAACTATGGATTATCAGTATACTCCAAGCACAGTATAACCACTGGATTGAAATCATGTTTCCCAGTGGAAATAAAGCATTGGGAAGGGGAGGAGAGGTGGATAGAGTTGCTGGATTTGAAATTTTCAGCAGAAAAGACTGGTTTACTTCTTTTAAAGGAAGTTCACATTTTCACTTTTGTTCTGATAGGAGAAGTCTTCAAGTCTGACAAATTCAAAGCACATAAAATCATTTACAAAACCTTCTGTGCAGGACGGGAGAGGCAAGAGGTGAGCTGAGAAAAGACATCAAGGCATTAGCAAATGCAAACAATAACAAACATTGCACTTCTAGGAAACACAGATTTGAATGCAGAATCAGCTAAATGTTACCAAAAATCTCCTGATGCAGGAAAAATAAAGTCAGGGAAAGATTGTCCAAAAAACCTTTCTATGGTTTTTAACTTCTTATTATGGCTTATTTGTAAGATCACCAGATCCATGGCTTTCACACTCCATTCAAATCTGTAACTGTTTTTTTAGACATAGTTATCATTAATATACATTCAGCCATTGACCAAATATAAACCATATTCAAGTGGCCAGCCATAGATCTCAAGTAGTCAAAGGTCATCCTTTACAGCAAGCCCCATTCCTAAAATACACATAAAGTATATGTATTTCACAGAAGAATGGGAAAAATCTATACAAAATTCTAACCTACCTGAAAACAATTTGCTTTAAACAGGCCAAACAGAATTGAAAAATTGTTTCCAGCAAATACTTTTATAAGCTCAAAATGTGAAGGTAAAGTAGCTCTATTCAAGCCTTTTGAAGAGAATGAATGAGAGAATGAATGTGAAAAAGCACATGGAGTGCAATTTAAAGAAGCAAGCAAGCGAATCATGACCAGAGAATGTCTATAAAACCTTGGCAGTTGACCTTCACTGGGTGAGGATGGTAAGTGGTTTGGAGAATCAGCATTTCATCAAGTGGTTGAGTATATTTTTACCCTTTTCAAATATGAACCAGCTCATCAGGTAAAAACTGATCATGCAAGGTTGGTCCATTTGCCTGCTCTCAGTGAGCATGAAAAAAAATCATATTCCTAAATGAGCCTGTGGTTTCTGCTGACTTTGGTTAATTCCAGTATGTTTGTTAACCACTAAGGGGACAAAAAAACAGGAATAAAAATGCTCCAAACCTTTATTACTTTTTCTTTTCTCAAGAATCTATCCTACACCTGCCATTACCTTCTCCTTTTGCTATGCCAGACCTCTCTTATGAAATTCCCCAATTTTGGCCAATTGACTCAAGGACTCCCCTAATACACTCTTGCAATTGTAAGTACTCAGGGGTTCCACTAAAAGGGTGGCTGGATGCAGCTTCAGGACGAATTGTATCCTATGAGTTATAGAATTATGCACCAACAGCTAAAAGGACACAATTACAAGGTGAACTATTGTGACACACACTGTGTAATGTCATACAATCAAATGCAATGTTTAGTAAACATGAACCTCTTTGTCATTTTGTATTTATTTATACAGGTTTAAAAAAAATAAAAATAAAGCACACATTTAAAAATATCCCTTTCTCCATTGTGTCTCTGCAGCATTATGCAACTTGCCGTTGAGGCTGATGGGTAGGCAATGACTTGGTCAGTGCCTGGGGAACTAGGCAGTGACTAGCAAGGAATATGCAGTTCTTGTTTGATTGAATTACACCTGCAAAGAGAGGGACACAACCTTCCAGAGAGTGTGAGAGAAAAGGAACGGCTCACCAGGCATTTGCTAGGAGCTGCCAGGGTGGGAACACCAAATTTCTGCAGAAGTAGGAGCCTTAACTAGGTCACTGCCTAAAGGACTGCATTTTTCCAGCAATGTGCCAGTAATGAACACCAAAGGGTTTCTAATTCCCGGGCTCTCCCCTTGGCTACAAAGTCTGGGGGGAAAAGGAAAGGGGAAAAAGGTCTTCCACTTACAGTTGGAGAACTGATAAATTTCTGGCATGCCCTCAAAACAGGGAGGTGACACAGCTCCTGCCAGTTTGCCCAAGGACCCACGGGTTATCCCACCAAGTCTCTGTAACACGCAAGGGCTCTGCTTTGCAGACGTCCAGCAGGACTGTCCCCCTCTCCTCTGAGAGTGACAACACGCATTTCAAGATCTCTGTCTTTCTTCAGAGGAAGATTCTCTGGCACCTTGCCCTCCTGCAATGCCACCCTCCTTCTCTCTCCTCGCTTGTTCTCACCCTCATTTATCTCACAGACACACACGTAAGAGATTCCTATGCAAAAGGCTGATCTCAGTCCGTTCCCCTTTGGCCTAAGCCAACACAACTTCCATTGGCAAAGGAAAGCAACCCACAATTCTGGCAAAGTGATCATTTTTCTTCTTTCCTCAATACACCACAAGAAACAGAGAATGATGATCTAACGACTGTAATCCAAAATACTGAAGAGGGAACAAAAGCCAAGCATGCTACTAATTTTTACAAAAGATGTACTGTGAATTTAGTGTAAGTACAATGAGTGGAGAGGCCATATCATTATTTTTTCCAAGTTACAGAATCATAGTGGGTTTTGTGGCAGCAGTTTTGGTCTGTGCTTTGAATACAAAGCAATTACAATGTCAAATGGCACCATTTTGAAAAAAGAGAAGTGTTTATGAAATTTAATTGTGTTCAAATCCCAGAGTAATTGTGGTATAATAGGAATTATCATGTCAAATTTCAGATCCATCTCTACATTTGCACTGCATTTGTGTGCGTATGCTCACATTTGGTGCACTCAGTGGTGCTCTTTGCAGACATATGAGAGGGCGATCCCACATGGGCTGTTCACGGCCAGCTCCATTCAGTGTTTTCACTGCTACCAGCATGGATAGTGTACAAAAGAATATATTAATAAAGCACTATCTAAGTTGGGAAGAACTGCAGAATTCTGAAGGCTGAGAACAGATTCAAAACACACTCAGACTGCTGAAAGAATGATGTGAAATCAGCTATAAGAAATTCAGAAAAGGCAAGTCCATGGAGGAAAGAGAAATCAGTGGTGCAAACACAAAGTATGGAAAAACTGATTAAACAGCAGTTTTGCAGAAGAGTATCAGAGGTTGCACTTGGTCACTGCTTCACAGTGAATAAAAACTGTGGCAGTGCTACAAAGCCACCACATCTAATCCTTACCCAATTTATTAAAAGAATCACATACAGAAGACATGGAAGACATTTTTTTTCTGTTCTCCTTAGAGGTGATGAATCTTCAACTGAACACTGTGAGCATGACCCTTGGAAAGAGTACGGAATTGAATGAGAATGAGGAGTCAGAAAAATGCACTTTCTTCAGGAAAGCCTGCTTATTCTAGGAGAGATGAATTTGAGAACCATAGTAACACTTTTCTGTATGAAAAGGATATATAAGAACAGGTATCAAATATTTCTTGTGTCCCCTGAAGGTGGGACAAGACACAATCAGTTTAATTTGCAGCAAATATAAGTCAATTTGCATATCCTAATTCCAAGAATAGGCATGCACTGGGAATATGCCTAGGCTGGCTGTGGAACCATCTTTAGCAGGGTTTAAAGAAGAGGTTACACAAAAAACTGCTTGAAACAACCTAGATACTGATTCAGCTTTTTTTTTTTACAAAAATCCAGCACTTTCCAACTCAAGTATGGTATAGCAATTTAGGTTGCCCCAAGCTATGTCCCTTTAAATTGGCTCAGATTGTGTATTCAGAAACAGAGGCACCTTGAATTGCTTGTCATGTTACTTAGCATAAAAGCTGGATTCCTGGCCTGTAGAGGCTGGGATGTGTTCAAAAAATGGGAGATTTATGTATCTGTAGCTAATACTTTTAAGTATGGCAATTTAAAATTTGTAGCAATTCAGCCACAATAAGTGGAGAAAATGTGATGTCTTCTACTGTTTCCTGATGCACTTTAATATGTATCTGTGAAATTCAAGATCTTTGGCTCACAGAAAATTTCTGCTGTAAAACATTCAGTAAGAAGGGTCCATGAAGTACAGAACAACAGCAGAAGAAAGAGACAAATTAATTTGCTGGATAGACAATTATTAGAAGCTTAGGAGACAAAAAATACCAGATTAAATACTTTCTCCATTTCTTTCTTGCAAATCAGTCTTTTGGTGTTTAATGAGTTCCTATCGGTCTATGCAAATAATTCACAATGAATAATTTATCTGATTTTTTTTCTGTTTGTGGCATATCTAAAAGCAAATTGGTTTCCTCTCACATATTCCTTATTCAAAATTATATTAATACAGCCTTAGGTGAGTGCATTTTCACTGCAGTTGCTTTGCTCCACAATTCAGTTTTCATATCACCTGCATATGGAAAGGGTCCCACCAAATTCTTCTTGTCCTCAGGGCAAAGATTCCTTTAGATAAGTTAAGGTCCCACTTTCAACAGGCTCTGCAGGATATCTCTTTGTCCACAGATGCCATGGAGGGAGCAACCTCCTGATCTGAGCATCTGGATCTGATGTGGGCATCTGGATTAGGCTGGCCAGTGGGAATTACTGCCAATGCTAAATTAAGGATCCTCTTGAGCTCCCACTTTTCAAGTTAAAGGGCAAGATTACCCAGGGAAACAGAACAAGCTCTCCTCCAGGCATCCCATTCCTGCCATTAATGTTTCCTATCTCTTCCATTGGCTGTTCTTAGTCAACATTATCATAGAATCATGGAAATACTTCAGGTTAGGAAAAACCTTCAGGGTCATTCAGTCCAACTGTGTATCACATATGCTTGCACTTGGTTTGCACACCACTGGTAGGAAAAAGATTATGACCTTCATTTTGAATCTCATTTTATTAGTTCCCACGTGAAGGAAATTGCCACCACACTTGAAGTCTCCACCATTTTGGGTACAGTCCATGGAATTCCTTCTGCTCTTTGGAACAGAGAATTAAATGCTTGTGTGGGGAATTTTAAATTCACCTCTGTCATGAAGTTTAGGGATGCCAGACAGACAAGCTAACACAACAGGCATTGTTCCTGTCGTGTGACACACTGAGAATGCCAAACTATTACAGAGAACTGGCAAGGTCCTGCAGCAAGCAAATTTCAGATAGAAAGGAAAGCTTGAGCTGCAGTTGTTCTTCCAGATGCAGTCAGATCTTTTGATAGTCACATTATACAGAGGCAGTTCTATACATTTCCTCGTGACTTCAGTGCAGACAATTAAGGGGTTTGGTAAATGAACACGATGAAATATCTGTGTTGCTAGAGGCACTTGACAAGGAGACACACTGTATTAGAAGTTTAGAGTGTCCAGTTCCTTCAAATTCCTTTAACATTTTCAGAATGCAGAATGCCACATACACCGCAGCATACACCTTTGCAGAATCGTCTTCCTCAGAAGCTCACCTCAGACTTCCTCTTTTACTATCTCAGACTGCAAGAAGAAGTCATTCAAAGTTATCAAGCATATTTTATTCACAAATGGAAAGGCTCATTTTCTTTACTGCTATAAAAAGCCAGCTAAAACTGCTGACTGCTTGTGGCTGGCCTATTAATGTAAAAGTGAGAGAACTTGTATGGGGGAGATAAAAAGGGGCAAGTGCAAGAACAGAAAGCATGCAGGGAGAGAAAAGAGATTAACAGAAGAGGGGGGAAAAGTCAAAGAAATAAGTGGAATGGGAAAAAAACAGAAAAAGAAGGCAAAATACAGACATGTCGTCAGTAGAAAGAAAGAAACAGTGAAAAAAAACAAGGGTATTGGGAAAAGGCAGGGATGATACCAGATCTCAAAATAATTCTGAGAAAATAGATAGTGATGTCAAAATCCCAGTAATTGAATTTTTGCCTTGAAAAGCCACTGACAGCTTTGTTTAAATGTTTAGCCACATAAAATCAAACTCCACGTCCCTGACTGCATGTATCTCTCAATGAAGGCAACAAGGATCAATAGCAACAGCAGCATTCGAATCCATGCTGTTTTCATTGCAGAAAAGGTAAATACAATACTCTTTCCATACCTGCACCATTTCTCTGCCTTTTTGTAGCCTCTAACACGCTTTCTATCTATCCCAAAGCCACTGTTGTTAGCCTTCCTGTATTGATGGCACCCAGCTGAAGAGAAGCCAGTGAGGGAGAGCTCACATATTGTCTGTTCTTAATAAATAATCATTAAAGGATAGATTGGCAGCACCACAGCATTGTCCAACACTCAGTCTATTTGCCTTGAGTCAGCGGCTCTGTGCTTTTTCCCTATTCTTGCATAATTGAATACTACATCTTACATTTCTTTTTTTCTCTGGTCTTATCTGAAAAATATTGTAAACTCATTCAAATTTCATGAATTCATCAGATCTAATGCAAACCAGAGGTACAGGAAAACCAAATAAATTAGCAAACCAGCACCTCTCCACTACCTATTAATAGTGGGGTTTTTTTCTGTTTCCTATAAGTGCAACCCAGGCCTGCCTAGCTTCTACCTCATCCTTTGAAAAGGACACTGAAAAATTTATGAGCAGCCCAAACTTACTCAATCATTTCAATATCTCAGACTTACAACATATCACGTAAAGTGAGTACTCAAATGCTTGAATCATCACAGTGAGGCCACGTTTCTTGGACCAGTGATGTTTCCATCCATCCACCCGATGGGTCTGATGAGACAACCTGCAAACAGGGGCCAGACAAGGAAGTAATGGTGTCACATAAGAGTTAGATAAATGCTTCACTAGTGGAACCAGTTCAAAGATTTCTTGGCAGTTTAGACAAAACCCTGAATGCCATCAGCACAAGAGCAAAATGAGTGAGTAAGTCTCCTTTCAGACAGTGGTGAAACTCAGGTGATCATGGTGGTGGAGGGCTGTGGGTGAGCACAAGGGGACACAGAGTCATCAGGAGGGGCAGGGAGCTGATGAGGGCCATGACAATCCAGAAGGGGTGGCAAGCAGTCAGAGCATTTCTGGAGTTTGGGGGGAATGCCTGTTTCCTATCTTTCCATCAACCTCACAGGCGCAGACCCAAAATCTCCCAGTTTATTTTATCTCTAGTGAGGCTCTGGTCTGCAAGAGGGACACAACAGAGCACCAGACCCCATGCCTGCTCCCTCGGGGAGCCCAGCCCATGCCCTGTGGTGGAGGCGGTCGGGCTGCCAGGCTGTCCTTACCCTGTCCCACCCCAGTGGCACAGCTGCCCGAGGGGAGCCCCACTTCTTCCCAGACATGTGGTTTCCACCGCAGGAGCTCAGGTGCTGCCCACCGGGGAGGGGACAGCGGGGGCACTGCAGGCAGGGCTCCCAGCAGCTGCCAGTCTCCGTGCCTGCCTGCTGGGACACAGGGAGCAGCGCACTGCCCTGTGCGGCAGCCTGAGCCAGAAACACTAGTGCGGGAAAGCACGTCCTCAAATGGAACGGGCTCAGGTCTCTGAGACCATCTCGCCTGTGCAAAACCCTGATGATTCTTCATCCGGACATCAGTCCAGATACCAGAGCCATGATGATCCGTAGGGAGCCACCAGGCTTGTAGGCCTCTCTGCATGTCTCATTTGGGATGGGAAGACGGATAATATGCAATCATGTTGATTAGCCAGAGGGAGTGACTTAGAGATCTGTGTACTGTGTGCTTTGTACACCTAAGCAACAGAACAAATTCAGATATATTACTGAGTGGCCTATATAATCAAAAATATCTATATCTAGGCCCTAAAAAGAGTGAGGATTTGTCTCCCTTTTAAAAGTCAAATTGTCCAAGCACATAATATAGAAGGAAAGAAAACTTGGTATTTCCCTCTAGAGGTCTTTTAATGAAAGAATGTGTCACAATGATGTACAGCAGGTAGAAAACAAATTTGATAAAATAAAAATATAGAATAAATATTATTTTTAAGGACACTGTCCCACAATATTTTTGGTTATGATGCAAAAGCGTATCTTTGATTTGCACAGTAAGACCCTTTTCAGAAATACTCTATTAGCCGTAAAATGTCATGTTGTAAAGCAGAATCATCCATCAAAATGCAAAACAAGCAGGTTTCTTATTTTGGGACAAATAGAGTTCACCAAAGATATGAGGTCAGGTGAAAAGAAGGAAAATCTTCTGTATTTTTCAGCCACCAGGGTTGTGAGAAAAATCCTTTCTGAATTCTTCCTGTTTATGTGCCTGTGATGTACCTGTGCAGCTTGAGGTTCCTCGTACACAGAAAGCAGGATGCATTAATCATGAGGAGCAGAGGGCCTGAAGCTGCAGTGTGCCACTCCACCTGAAAAGCCTCTAAAATATGCCAGGGCCAGATCTGCCTGGGCTGAAAATTGTGTACTGCTCACAATGATGCATCTGAAAAGAGTAAAATTAAATGTATGCTCTCAGAAAATTTGCTGCACATCTACTCCCAATTTCTTTCCCTTTCTGCCCTACCTTGCAATTTCCATCTCTGTCTTAAACATGCTCCTTCTGTATCTTTCATCAAACCCACAGAGCTCCCTCCTGCCTTTCTCATGAAAGTTCACCTCAATGAAATCACCAAGGTAAATAAGGCGAGCAAGATTTTCCCACTACCTCACGGGGAATTCTTCTGCCGAGGCTTCATTTTCTGTAATGTATGGCTTTTGTTCCTGGCCTCCTCCACACAGTTCCACACCTAGGGACAATGATAATCTGGCTTTCTCCCCATGTACACCTGGCAGATGGTGGTGTGTATTAGCTCTGACGGCAAGCTCTAAGCAATGCAGCCTGCTCATTGTCATACCGGAGCAAGCACAGCCTCGGCCACGTTCCCAAGCATTTACTCTCTGTCTGGAGTTCCTCAGATATTTCAGTGCCAGCCATACATCACAACTTTAAGAGCTGAGGTGACAGTTCAAAATATGAAAATCATTGCGGAGTAAATGAAGCAAATGATCGTTTTTGACAAATACACATGAGTGTGGCACTCAGAAATCTGGCTTGAATGTCTCTAAATAATTAAATTTATCTACCTCAGTAACTACATTTGAATTGCAAATTAATTCTCCACCTCAGCCCTGCCGCATGTGTGTGTCTCCAGCGGTACCTGAGCTCTCACAGCCTGTTGGCTCTGAGTGCAGCAGCACCTTTGGGCAGATGCATTTCAGAGCAGAGAGCACCCGAGGGTGAGGCCATTAGGCTTTGCTGCATGACGTTTTGTTGTCACCCTCCTTGCACGTCCTTTTGGTGCCTTTTATTGGGTGCTGTGCAGTGCAGCACATCCACAGCCCCGGGATGGTGCCAAGCACAGAGCTGCTGAGGCAGGGCTGAGCTCCTGCAAACCTGGCTTAGCTCCATCACGTGTGCTGTGGTATCTTTTAACTGCATAAACCATCCTCTCTACCATGTTCCTGTCCTTTTCACACAGAATAGACAGGGCATCACTGCTCACCTGATATTCCCCACTGGGAGCATGACAAAATACATTGTTAAGTCCCTCTATTGTTCCATCTTTGCTCAGTTCTCCACCAATCCCACCCTTATTACAAGTTACTCAAATTCCATTGTAAGACAGAATTATCCATCTCCCTACCACTTCTCAGCATATGAGCATTTTCCAAGAACAGTGACTTTGTTCTCCCAAATGTCCTGTGAGATGAGGAAACTTCCTCGCATCCATTTTACAAAAAGAGGCTTGAGGCACAGAGATATTAATGTCAACAGGGCTAAATCACTTAAAATGTTTAGTTTGACTTTCTTAGGGAACCAGGCATTTTATTGCACTACATTTCTCCACAGCAAAGCAGAGTTTCTTGGTCTCCATTGGAAACTCCAAGCATTCCTCATTTCATTTCAACAAGTCAGACTGAAGAGCTCAGATAAGAAATCCAGAAATTGAAGAACACACAGGCATCACCTGTGAGAAATGTCAGTGAAGTGATGTGATTTAAATCCCAGTGGAATTCTGGCACATCAGGAAGAAAATAAAGTTCGCCAGGGCAGTATTTAACAGCCCATCCCAGGAGAGTTCCTCTTGTTCCATCTTATTCCTGCAGCAAATAATGCAGAGGTCCTGGAGGTGACAGTTTCTCCCCACAGTTGTGACACATCCCCCAGTCCATGTACCCTGAGCTATTCAAAACTCTGTGGAAAACCCTGTGTGTGAGCGAATAACCCAAGACTGCACTCGTTACCATTCAGGACTGTAAAGTCAGGTTTGCACAGGCAACTTGAAAACTGATTTTTTTTTCTGGTTCTCTGTTGTTGTAAGAAAACTCTTAGACAAGTGAAGAAGGGGCTAGGAAGTTCCCAGGTTTTATGCCTGCAAGCCCTGAAGCAACCCTGGGGCAGGAATAATCCTCTGCATAGATGTCACAAAGATGCCAATGGCAAATAGCCATTCTGGTTCCTTAGCAAAAGGAACTACGCTCCACAGTGGCAGAAAGTGAATTTTTGTCCTTGCACCCTGAGCTATCCTATTCCTCAGGCCAGGTTCAACCCTTCTGGCATCTTGTGACTCTTGGTGCCTTGGGCTCGGTCCCACCTGAGCCCTGCCCTCATCCCACAGGGCTCAGTCCTGCCTCCCGCTTCCTCATCCCCACCCTTCCCTTTCCCATTCCCACGTCCCTCTCCACCACAGACAGACACACACAATGAGCATTCTGCACGCAGAATGGAATCAGACAGCAGAAACTTCAGTCTTTCAGGGGTATTTTCCCAGAGAGGGTGAGGGACAGATCCTGACACCAGCCCTGCTCCTCGCCCAGCTTTCCAGCCCTGCCCTGAAGCTCTACCTGAGCAAGGCTGTCCCCTCTTTCTTGCAAACAGGCAAATTGTTTCAGAGAATAGAAATTGTGCACATGTTTTGGCATTGAAAGTTTTAAATATAAATGCCTAAATTTTAGCAAAGTTATGAAACACAGAAAAACAATTATAAATATTTTTGTATCCTAGACTGAGGCTTGATTACCTGGCTGCATTATTTAAGGAAAGCTTTTACAAACAGGAAGAATATGCATGTGATCCCTGGAAAATCAGACAACCTCAGCTGACAAAACAGTAACTAAATGACCACAGTATTCAGTTTAATTCTCTCTGTCAGGTGGCCAGTTCTCTACCAGTCAGAGATTAAGAGGTGAATTCTCTCTATAGCGTCCTTTCTCTGTATCTGAAAGCAAAACCCAAAGCTTTTTAGCAGCACTTCCAATTTATCCCTTCCACTAACAGGCAGCATCCTCTTAAAAATCTTTTCATCTCTCTACAGTACTAAATTACACAGTCCTAATCCCAACTGAATCAGATGATTGTGTCTGTCTGTACTGTGCAGGCACTTGCAGACAGCTTCACTCAACATAAGCAGCATCTGCTCTGCAAACATCATACCTGCTATCCACACCTAAAAGTGGCTTTGGCTGACTGACAGGCATTGCTCTTGTAACATTAGCCCAGATGAATAGTATTTATTTATAAAATCTGTTTTATAGGTATGTGTTTATTTATTATTAATAATAAAGAATAAATTAGAATAATATAATGCAATGATAAATTACATGGTGGTTTAATTTATTTTTATTTATTTTTTTTATTTTTATAATGAATTTATAATGTTAGCCCAACTACACCTTTAGGTGTAGATAGACGTATGGGACAGCATAGGCTATTTGGAGTCATCTGCCATAGGTACTGGATACAGAGATCATGGATAGCCTTGGCAAGGGGAGGAGGTTCATGTGAGTGTGCTCCGTGTATTTTTAGGAGTTTTCTCAAATCTCTCAAAGGAAGAAAGGATGTTATTCTGATTCCAAGTGACTCCACCACTGCAGCTGCATACAAGGTTCTGGATGGTCATAGTGCCTGCTCACAGCTCAGTGTCTTACACCAGCCAGGTTGCAGCATCACCTTTCAAACACAGACAGGCCTGGTTTTCCAGGGCACATCTATCTTGCCATTTAGGCCTAAAGTTGAGGTCTGGGATGAGAAGCCAGCCTGGCAAGGCTCCCAGCCTGCCTCGCTGCTGCGACAAACTCATCAGTGACCACCCGGCTTAAGACCACGGTGCTCTGGCTGCACCCCTCGCACCTGTAGCTTCAGGTTGCTTCCAGGAGGAGAAGGGGAACTTTGGAACACGGCTCAAGCTGGGCAGATGTTCATTTGCAAAGTAACGTGCAAGAAGTTTAAGGAGCTGCTGTCTCAGCGGGGAGCTCCCTCTCACTCAGCTGGGTGCCACAACCTCTGCTGAAAGAGCTCAAATTTAAACAGCTCTGAGCTCTTTCCAGGGCTGGTGCCAGTGCCCTAGGCTGGTTCACACTGGCAGTCTGTGCCCCAGCACTACAAGCACAGCTTTAAACAACCAGTTCCAAACTCCCTGTGTGTCACCAGCAGAACTGATCCAACAGGAGCTTGGAGGCTTCACCATCCAGCCAAGAACCACAGGCTTGCACTGAAAGTCTTGGGAAAGAAAATGTGGGGTCTGGAGCCTGTTCCTGGTTTCAGGGGGAAATGGCAGTGTATATTTCCCTGAATGATTAATGTAGCAGCCACAGAGCTAATCAATAATAGAAATAACGACACGTTGTCTGTGCTTACTGCATTGCTGTCCTTCCTTTCACGGCCCTGGCCAGCCCTGGCTCTGCCACTTCCTGAGGATGGCAGGGAGGGGGACTTTGTCACAACCGTGGTAGCAGAGCCCAAGACAAGCCATGGTGGCAGGAGGATGTCCCATGTACCCTGGCTGGTACCTCCCACAACTCCAACCGTGGGGCAGGGTCAAGGGCAGGTGTCAGGAGCTGCTGGTGCTCTCCCGAGATTCACGACTGCCTGTTTGGCTCAGGGAAACACCCCAACAGCCCTGCACTTGCAGAGTCACTGAGGGTGGAAACTACATGATCTTTAAAGTCCCTTCCAGCCCAAGCCTTTCTACGATTCTATGAAATCTATGAAATATCCTTTATTATATTTTTACGAGAAAGGATACTTCTTCTTTTACACTCCTGAGCTTTTGGAGTGCCCTTGTCCAGGCTGGTCTCTTTGACAATGAAAGCCTCCTCATAATGCAATACAGTAATGTGACTTCAGATGGAGGAGCTTCAAGGAAAACTCCAAAAGCTGCAGTAGAGCTCTGAAAGCCAGCAGCACCAGGAAGGGATCACAGGCAGAGTCTCAGCACACTGCTTACCCAGGGACACCCTCCTCTCTGGCTGTCAGACCCTTCGTTTTTCTTCCATTTCCACTCCACCATCTCTCATCAAAGTGACAGGTGTGAGACCATGGATCTCAATTAATGTCTGTTAACGGCTTAGATGGAATTTGACAGAATATGAAATGCTATTATTAAATGCACAAAAATAACTAAAGACAGGATGAAGTGCATATATATAGATATATAAAAATTATATATATATGTATGTATGTATGTATGCATAATGTTTTTCTCAAGAAGCCAGTGAAAAGTTACTGATTTTTATCCCCTTCTGAGATACTTTCTGATTATGTACAGCCTTGGCAATTATTCCACTGCTTGTTATATGAAACACTAGAGTGTCTCATATGTAAGCAATATCCTTCCAGAAATAATTATCCTTTTGACATAATGTTATATATATGCTTCTTTGTTTAGGCATCCTGCAGATTAATAAAATCAAGAGCCAGACGCCTTGAGACAAATTAGCTATTTCCTGTCAATAAAATACAATGCAGCACACTTAATTTATAGGAAACACTGGTGCCAGCTTTGGGCTGCCTGTGCTGCTCATCCCCGTGGAAGCAGCATTGCTATTGCAGCCTACAACCACACAGCATTGGTCCGTAAGTATAGAAGATTTCATCTAAATAAGAGACATTACCAAAGTGAGATGGTTCTGCACCAAAAAGATCCATTTGTCTTTGAATTTGCTTAGTCACTCTCCAGTTCATTTTTCATCTACAGGATTCTCTATATTCACTTATAAAACCAGGTTGTTTTTATAGACGTTTGAATAATGACAGTGCTCTGCAGCTGTTTGGCACTGCTTCTGAAATGGCATTAGTGACAGAGAAGATGCCTCTGACGAGACCAAGAGATCACAGAATCATACAATCCTTAAGGTTGGAAAAGACCTCTAAGATGATTAAGTCCATATCTAACCAATCGCACTGTTGTTAATAGCTTGAGAGAAGAAATATTCTGAAAAAGTTAAAAAAACCCAACCCCTCCTGTCATCCTATATTTTTCTTGTATATTTCTAGCTCATCCAAGGGTTGTTTTCTTCCTTGGACTTTGGTTAAAATACTTTGGTGCTCCAGCCTAGTTTGGAACAAATTGGTGAGACTTATTTGCAGCTAGCACAGTTAATTTTGGAAGACCTGTTGCCATGCCATAGTTAAGCTGCTTTATGTTTTATCATATTGTTTAACATGCAAAACACGTGGTGTCACCCTCAAAAGTTTACCACATACTCTGTTTTTTAAAACTTGACATTTGTGAGGTTTTTCAAGAAAGACAATAATTCAGGCTCTAAGCACTAAGTAATTAAGAATTAGTCCCCAAAAGCTCATGTTTTGAGTTCTGTGATTTATTGAAGACCTTCTACATTGACAAGGTCAAAACAGAGAAAGTGAAAACATACTGAACATTTCATGACTTCTCAGTGGCTCTGGCTTTATTTTACTCTCAAAATTCAGACTTTCAGCAGTCAACTAACATAAAACAAAATTTCTGACAATTTCTCCAATTCTTCAATGCTCTATGAAAAGCCATCTTAACCAGCTCAAGTGATAACTATGCTGGGACCAGCTCATACAGGACCCTCTCTCTCTAAGGCTTCCATCCTCCACCAAGGAGACAGAAATAACCTCTACTGGGCTTTCTTCTTTAAAATAAAAAATTATAGGGGGAGAGGAGGGCATTCGCTAATGATTTGTTAAGACAAGGTGGAAGTCCTGAACTGGCTAACTTTAATGGAAACAAAGAAATCTGATCCTCAGCCAAAGCTTATAACTCTTGTGAAGTGTGCAGCCCACTTCCACCTCCCTTTGATTTATAGCAAACTGATCCGTTCCTTGAAACAGATGGGTTTTTTGCACTCCCCTCACAAAAAAACTAAACAACAAAACCAGCCAGTAAAAACAAACAAAAAATTTCCTCTTTTTTAAACAATAGTGACCTTTTCTCAAGAAAATAACAATTCTGATAAAAGTTTATTGTTTCCCCCAGACTTCTGGTGACCAGGAAGGAAAAGGTCAAGTTCCCACTAGAGTATTTTTCATCTGGGCGATTTTGAGAGGACAGAGAGCTCAGCATGCTGAAGGTGGAGCCCCAAAGGTGACCCTGTCAGCCGGAGCACTGCCTGCCACCAGTGATCCACCCCGGCCCCCTGGCCCCAGTGCCCACTGCCACCCCCCAGACTGCCTCCCCTCCTGCCACAATGCAGAGCAAACCCACCAAAATACAGCCTCGCCCATGTCACCCTGACAGAAACCTCAGAGAGCAGGACAGGCTCTAACAAAGCAAAAGACAGAAAGTTCTGCTCTAAGCTATGTGGCTCTATGAGGAAAATTGGATGTTGGGCAAAAAAAAAATCTCAAATCTTTTCCATCTATCTGGGTAAGTGGCAGTTGTGATTAGATGCACACACTTGGGAAATTACAGCATGTGGCAAGGACAAGGTACCATAATCCTTTCAAAAATACTCGTGGTCCCAGAAGGGACCCCTCAGACACTCCAGTAGACCCCGTCCTTCTCCCAGTTCTGCTCTGTGTGCCCTTTTTACCCCTCCCCACACTGGGATCCCCACCCACCTCCCCACTCGGATGCAGAGCATTCCTGCGCCTTCCAATGGAAGCAGCAACAGCAGGAGGCTTCACAGCTCACTGCCCTCAGCCCTGCAGCCTGAACACGAGGAAGAAAAGCAGGCACAAAGATTATAGTGACTTTGATGGAGCAGGGGAACGTGGATATTAAACTGCAGCAGAATATGGATTAGAAGCAGTTGAACCTGGTTTGGCACAGAAACTCTGCGACGTCTTTTGCCTCTGCAAAGCTACATTTGGCCAACATGCTTGTAGCTTCTGGTAAGGTTTATTTATAGGCCACCCTTTCATTTTTGTTCATGCACAATTAGGAAGTGCAGAGAGCTAAATTATTTGCGGTAAATGGAATTTGAACAGGAAAATGCCTCCTTACATCCCATGGAAAATGAGTTCCTGGTGTGTACGGCAGGAATCTTCTGTTCAACACCTCTGGATCATGCATAAGTTGCAAACTGATGTGCTTTGGCTGATGGGGAAGCCCTTTCTGCTCTTTTACATCTGTCTTTTTGGGTTCCAAGATGAAGGAAGAAGCTTAGCAGCGAATTTTACAAAATAACTTCAATTTGTTTATGTGAATGTCCTCACTAGGGAACCGACTCACACCAGTCAAATCTCAGTATAAAGAACACTTATTCAACCCAACAGACTGACTTCAAAAGTCCAGTATATAAGATACAAATGGAAAAAAATCTGTGTATTTGCTGCATGTTTTCAGAGTGTTCAATTCACTTACAATTAAACTTTCCATTTTTAGGAATATTACAATAGGGTTTTAATCCAACAGCATCTCCAGAAAAAGATTTATACCTCATACTTCCATATTTATCATGTCAAAGGGTAGAAACAAATGAGCGTTGTCACATTCTGACACTGAATAAAATGCCATGAAAGCCAAATGACACACTTAGAATTTACAATTTTTTATTCCAGGAGAGAGAGAAACTGTTACATATATTTAAGAAAAAAGTAAAGCAATCAAAACAATGAAATAGAGGATCTTTCTTGCTTTATTACCTCTAGAATGCCAACCTCTTCTTTTTAACAGCCAGGCAGACAAAGACCTGTCATCCAGTATCTTCACAAATTACAGTCCAACCTGTAAATACAAACACAGCACTTGATATGATCTTCAGGCATTTCTATTTTCTATTTAATACTGTTTCATGCATTCATGTGCTAATAAAGGTTAAACTAGGTGATCCTTCAAGCAGCCCTCTACACTTTATCTGCCAGAGCTATAAAAGCCAAAGAAAATTGGTGCATTTATATTGTGAAAAGAGAAAGACTCCAAGCATTGTAATGAAGTAGGGTGTTTCTTCTTGTGTATCATTTCAGCAGCAGTTGTTTACAACAAAAACATTTAGTCAGAACTGGATTTTTATGAGAAATCCTCATGTGTTACTAATCTTCTGCTGACATCAGACTGATTCTCCTGGATCTTTCATTTGCTTCTGGTGAATCACCCTGCTCATAAAACAAATTGCTTTGTCCTGACTTGGATTTCCACGTTGATTTTCAGTGTAGCTTCAGGTATATGCAGCAGTTTACCCTTGAGAAAATTCAGCATAGTCATACTAGCACAGTCTTCATCCTCAAATAACACACAACGCCATTGTACAATGAACAAAATAAAAAAATTGGAGGAATTAATTCTAAAACACTTGGGTATAGAACAGCCTTTTTACCTCAGACTCCAAAACCAGAACCAGATGCACAATTGAATATGAGATGGCCCACATAACCCCAGAGGAGAAGCAGACAGAAGTGTTTATCAAAATATCTTCTTATCCCCTTTGACTTCCCAGCCTTGTCTTCAGCCTTCCTAAGGTATCAATGACTCCTCCTCTACACTGCAAATACACAAGTCCCCTTTTAACCCTCTCAGTAGTCTGAAATACATACCAAAAAAACCCTTTGTGGAGCCCCACAAAGAACCTTAAGGCAAAATAAGCAGCTGACTAAAATCACCTTTTCAGATCTCCACATCCTTCAAAAGATAAGAGCACAATCCTGAACGTGAATGGTTGGTTTGGCTGAGGACTGGCAGATTTGGATTGCAAGATGAGGAAAAGGTGTAATGAAAACCTTTGTAATACAGACAAAAAAAAAAATCTCGGATTGCCCCATGAATAAAGCCAAAGAAATACATGGATAGAGAGGCTGGGTTTAGCAAAATTGCTTCCATGGTTTCACCGAGCAGCTGAGATAAACATGAACGGGCAAATCTTGATGCATCCACTCATCAGACTAGAGAACAAATTATCATTACAGAACAAATGGCATTCTCCTTTGGGCAGAGTTGATAAACCACAATCTAGAGAGAAGGAAAAAAAGCAAGAATGTCCCTTGCAAAGGAATTACAATAAAAACCCCATGTGTTACTATAATGTTTCATGATCCCGCAGGATGAGCCAACACCAATTAAAGGCCAAACTCTGCTCTGAAAGTACAAGCTCATCTCCCATTTACAGCAGCAATGATAGAAGAGGCAAATTTTGGCCATGACCTCGTCTTTTATTAACATTCTAGGTGCCAGAAGGCAGATTTACAAAGGCATTTTTCGAGCTAAAATTGCATATGGGCCTGTTGACTCAAATACAGGGATTTGCAGAAAATCCTCACAGGATGCCTGAAGTGGCTTTTTAAATTTTTAATCACAAACAAATGAGTCATGTTAGAAAGAGTACACAGAAAGAGAACTACTACCATCACCACCAGCACTGATTGTTTTAAAAAACCTAAATTAAGCTTGCCAATTCTAGCACTTGAAGTTTCTTTTCTCTGTTATTTGTATGCACACACACAGTCTGACAAAGCACCCCTAAAATTATAACATAGATTAAAAAAAAAAAAAACCACTATGCAGATTTTTAGGAATACCCACTATGGTGTAGTAAAATTCCTTCATTATTTTCCCATCTTTTCATTTTAATCTGATAAATGCACACATTAAGCCCTTCTCTCAATAATTTTTTTATAATCAAGTGGAATCTGATTTTTTCCAACATAGTTATTCTGAACTACTTCTTTCCTTTTCCAAAGGCATTTATTGACTGAAGTTGCTTTTTTGCATTTGAAATGGAGCAACTAAAATTGGAATTGAGCAAAACATTTAATTTCCTTAGATCAAGAGATTCTTAGATATGCTTTAATTACTTTGCGAGAACCACATTAGCTTTCCTTACTAACTCAGACCAGGTCTAGTAATTTCCTTATATGGCAGGCTAGCCAGTGCTTCTTTAGCCTAAAAAAACAGCTCATCTTTTAAAATATTAAGTTATGCTCTTTGAACAATGTGTTTTGTCACATCATGCTGCTTTTTGTAGGTTTTTTTCCTGAAATGTCTTCCTTGGATATTTTTTTACATAAGCTGGTAATGTGTAGATTATCTAAGTGTCTACAATTGTTTGCATCATCCTTCTCCACTTACTGTAATCTGCAGACCTCGAGATTCTGGATTTGCCAGCAGTGCCACCGTCCAAGGCACTTACAAAGAAAACAAACACCATGGCTACAGCAAGACCTTGAATTCATGTGCTAGAGGGTTTCTGCATTTCAGTTATTGTTCTTTGTTTTGAGGTGGTGCCTACAGTTCTCAACAGCAAACTGATCCCTCCTAGGTATCAGGTGATGTGTAATGAAAACTGAAAGGGAAGAGGAGAATAATAACTTGTTGACTGGCCTTTTTCCTCCAGCTGTCATTTATGCCCTCACCCATGCTTTCATTTCTATTTCCAAGTTAATGTTTTAATTTTGACCAAGCTCATGCTGAAATTCAACACAAAGCTATTTAAAATACTTAGGGTCCAATCTAACTCTTATTCAAGTAGATGGAAAGAAAGATTGATTTTATTTCTTTATTTCAGAACAGAAACTATTCCTGTATTTCTGCTAAGACAAAGGCCAGTGCAGGACATCAAACCACTGCATTCCATCACGCCAGAAGCACTTCCCACACGTGTCTTAACAACATGAGATACAAATGAAAACAAAAGTCTTTTTCACAAGCAACAGCACCACACCAGTCCCGTCCCATCTCCTCCTCTCTCCTTCCTGACCTGGGGCAATTGTTCAAAGTCTTTTCCACAATTTTTTCAATTTACTTTCCTTATATTTACTGCCCAATTTATACTGGCAGTGAAGCCAGCCAAGTCGTTCTGCTTTGTCTTGAGAAGAGCAAGGTGGATATTTTTTGTAAATCATTTTTACATACACAATATTCATAGTCCTATAGATGAACTGAAAAATCTACTGTAAGGACTGAGCAACTGTTCTTAAACAAAGTTGCTGGTGCTTTATTTTTCCTTTCTCTCTCCTTTCTTGCTGTCTCTGTCACCAGTACTAACCATTTTCACCCCTGACATCACACTGTAATTTAAGAAAGTTCTTGTTCTATGGTTTAAAAAACTATTTTAATGACCTCCACTAATTGAAATACATCTTCAAGTCTTTGTGCTATACCTCTTGAAGCAAGCAGGAGTCGCAATTAAAAAAAATATTTATTGAAAAAATTTCAATAAATAAAATTATTTAGTGAAAAAATTGTGTCTAAAAAGACTAGCTAAGAAGTCTTTTCACAGGCTTTGATTCCATGAAGCAGTCATGATCTTCCCGCAAAACCAGACAAACAAAAAAAAAACACTTAGAGGAAAATGAAAAAAACCATAATATAGGAAACACTACCCTGAAGCAGAGTTCAGAGTTAAGAAACCCAAGGACAGCATAACATCTACTAAGATGTTTGCTGTAGATATTGATGTAAAAATGTGCATCTCTATTGAGATGAAGGATGGTAGTGCAGAGCTTGAGAGAGAAACACGGCAGCACCTGAATTCTTTGTTTTAAGCATAGAATCACCATATAATCATTAAAGCTGGAAAAGACCTCTAAGATCATTGAGTCCAACCATCCAACAGTATGGCACAGGAGAGGTGTCCTTTGAGCTACAACAGCTGTTTGTGTCCTCTTGCATGAACAATATTACCCTGTCACATGGCATGGGTTTGCAAACCACGTATCCCTGCATGTGAAGAATAATGTGGAGCCAGACTCGCGTGAAGTAGGAGGAAGAAGCCCACAGGACAAGTAACCCTCTACCATGGGCTCACTGCATCACCAGAACAGCTTCTGCTGGCTCCCAACCCAAAAGACAGGACCCAGGAAAGGGATAGAAGAGGTGGGAGGCAGGACCATGACGGAGACCAGGGAGGCCTGAGTCCTCACCTCCTTTGCTATCCCTGTGTGCACACGGAAGGAAATCCAGTGCTTACTTCTGCCTGCAGCACAGTATTCCTGAGGCTCCCACTGCAAGAGAGCAGCTTTGCTCTGCCCCTTGCACAGCTCTGCAAAGCCTCGTCTGAAACAGTTAAGTACAAGGAAGTGTAATTTTAAGTTCTATCTGTACCTCACACTGAGGTATTATAAAAGGAAGAACATTACCCATATTATAAATGTTACATGAGTAAACGAGGAATATGAATGAGTGAGAGCTATTCATCTCAATGAGCACTTCTCTCCTGGAGAGTGTTACAAAGCCACAGGATGTCCCCAAGTTTCAGAATTTGCATTCCCACCTTTGAGTTAGATGAAAAACTTGCAAAAGCGTATGTATCTAGGTAGCTCCTTAACGACCCTGCCTCTCAGGGGAATTCTGTGCGTTGAATATTCAGGAGAAAGACGGCAATAGGTTGTACCACGCACGCTTACCAATAATAACTGCTATTTAAACAGCCGTTTTGTCCTGCAAAAAAAAAGCTTTACTGGGCACCTACTATCAACACTCTGAATGAGGGAAAGACAGAGATCTTCCAAATATGTAGATGGGGAGCAGTGGGGTAGCAACTGAAACCATTTCCATAGCCTAAGGCTATGTCTGTGTTGCAATCAAAAGATGTATGTGGAGATAAACACTTAGTGCTGAGGACCTAATGCCACATTATTTTAAAAAACAGGGAGGGTGGAGAGTGGGGATGTATTCGGGCACGGTCTAGTCTGATCTGATGTGTTGGATTAGCGATGGGAGCACTGGTCTCCATCCAGGAGGAGCTGAGTTCATGAGCTCTGAGACCACTGGATACCACAAACCAAATGACCTTAATGCGAGCAACTGGAAGAGCTGTTTCAAAATGCATTCCAGATCTGAATAAAACCACTAGTATAAATGCACACTTCTTCATCCTGTTCCTCAATACCTTTGAAAACACTGAAATCATGCACAAAGGCACAACTCAAGGAGAAGAAAGATTGCACAGTCATTTCTCTTTTGCCCAAGCTTCTCTGCCTTTCATGTTGCTTTGATAATAAAGGGAACGAAAGTCTGAAGCAGAAGTATTCAACTAAACTACACTCCATTGCCTGGTTCTGAAAAAAGAATTTCAAGCTTTTCTACCTTACCTATTATGCTATTCTAAGACAGAAAGATTTCTATAATTTTAAAGGTTTGTTGGGGGTTTTTTCCTCCGCATTAATGAGATTTCTTTTCCTCTGAGAATTTAGCACTTTTCTCACAATTACCATTCCACCTCCAGTTTCTTTAACACACCTGTTTCTGCACAGCAGACAAGAATGAACATGGTTTTGTTAGGTAGTGTCTTCCCAGTAGATGCTGCTGCTGCAGAGCACCTCTCACAGCAACACCGAATTCTCCTTTATGAACCTTCAGTGCCAAAGCTGCACGTTGATTTTGCTGCACCAGATTTCCATTCAGCAGAATTCATTGCTGCACCAGAAGCATCCTTCCTGTAGCATTAACAGGTATCCCCCTGTGCCAGTGCAAGAACCATAACAAAAGCAGGCAGAATTGCAGCCTCTCTCTTTCTCCCAGGTTGTTTGAGAGGGCAGGTGCTTCATTTAGCATATTTCTTAAACTGGAAATTATTTAAAAAAAAAAAAGAAAAACACACACACAAAAGCCTGACTACTCCTTTTTCAGTTCTGATGCTCACAGAAACACCATTTCTTTCAGGTACAGGGAAGGCAAATGACAGCTTTAAACCAAACTGATCTGTTTCAGACAAATACATTTGCTTTTTTTCTTGAAACTTCTTTCCTGCCCTTCCACATGCCCAGACCGGAGAACAGGCAGTGGGTACAGAAACTCCTCCCTGCCAGGAAGCCAAACCACAAGCAGACACCTCTGGGGATGAGCACAGGTCAGGGAACAAGCCCAGTGGAAGCTGGTTATAAACCAGACCCACACCGTGGATGCTCTGCAACTGCCCCTATTCCCCCTGGGGCTGCCCACTTCTACAGGCAGCCAGCAGCTCCTCAGTGGCTCTTCCCTTTCCAAAGGTGCTCTGGCCCCAACCTCAACCCCTGCTTTGGTGTGGGCAGCTCTTTCCCCCTGGCCTGGGGACACAGCTCACTTCTGGTTTTGAAATTAAACCACTTTGTCTAACAGGTCTCCCAAAATCTGGGCACCATCGCAAGACGCCCAAATCACCAAAATTTTCACACCTAGCTGGCTTAGAGAGTTAGGTGGAGGGCAGAGCAGCATTTTCATCTGGGAGCCCAAGGAAGGGACACGTTTGGCCCCACTGTGAAAGCAGTAAAGGATTCACCCTGCCCTGTAACCAGATCCTTCCGTGATGCCAGCCTGAGCTTTGTGAAGGAGTGGGGAACGTCTCCACTGCCTTCACATGATCCCACCTCAGGATCTTAGATCTAACTTTACTATGCTTTAAAAAAAATAACTGTTGCATAGGATTGGTCTGTTTCTGCTCCTTGATGATGTGCATGACAGCAACACAGCAGAAATATAGCACATGCCCTTAATTTAGTCCCTGTAAAGCTCTCCTGTTACTGCTTAATGCAATCAATTACTGAGTAATATGAACTGTGCCCACAAAATGAGCATAAATTGGCATCGAAGCTAGGACAATGCAAGTGGTGGTGTTAATTCCCAACCATCTATTGTAACTCTGTGTTCATTGGAGAGGTTTCTCCCCTGGTAAATTTTAGAAGCTCTTTACAAAAATGACTGCTTTCCTTTGATGTGGAGCAACAGGGAATGTCTTTTTAGCACTAAAATGACACAAAACATACTATGCATATACGTACACAAGCAGAACTGAACAAACAGTGTTTATAGAAATTCTGGACTCATTTGCTTTGGTGGATAAATACTGTTTTTAGGTAAAGTCCATCTACAAAAATACATGACACATCCATATATGCATGTGTGTATATATATATACACACACACACACATCCCTTCAGTACAAAAAATTCCCTTGGAAAGTATTTAGAACTACACTGTGCATTAACTACGAAACAAGCCCCGTGCAGTCCTGCCGAAGACAAGCAGCGAAGGGGGGATGATCTGCATTGTTCCAGAGCGAGGGGGGGCAGGCAGCGCGGGAGCCCTGCCCTCCCGCTCGCTCCGGGCTCTCCGGGGAACGGAGGGAGCCGGTGATGCTGCGAAGGCTGCGCGGCCGTGCTCCTGCGCTCCCTCTTCCTCTCGCCCTCTCCAGTCTTTTCTTTCTCACACTGCCGCAGAGCTTTCCAAATGAAGAAGCTGTTTCCATGACACCAAACCCTTAATTTGAAGCATACATATAAACAGCCTATGATTGTGATCACAATGCACCATTCCTTATTTATTTTATTCTTTTTTGGTTCTGCTTTGGACAGAGACAGGCAGTTCTTATGAAATACAACATGAAATTCACTGTTTGTAAACAGTAAGCAGTTTCACCTTTAGTGCTTTACAAATACCTTGATTTTGTTCTCTATTAAATTTCTTGTCATGTTTAATAAACCTAAGAAGCAGACTAGTTGACTAATCAGAGTGCTTTGTGCTTATGCTTTGTACTTGTAGCCAGACACAGCTCCGTGGTGCTTTCTTCTTTTGGTGAGGTCTTAGCTTAGTGCATCCTTTCCACTCACTACTTATTTTTCCTCCTTACTTTTCCAAAAAGCTATTTTTCAGTCACTCTCTTCCCCAGAACAGTGTTTTATAGCCTTCTATCATGGCAAACTTACAATAAGAAACTACAAATGTAAGTGTTGTTTCTTTTTAAATTTATCTAAATTTTTATCTATTCATCTAAAAGATAAATAAAAGAGAAAAAAGTTCTTTCATAAAAAAAAAACTGCAAGAAAATATGTGCCATGTTAAGAAAGACATAATCTTAAACTTATATTGAACTTACATACCATCAGCGGAACACATCCCACAAGCAAACATTTTATTTTTTAATTCCTTAATTGTGCCTTCTTAATCACAAGATCAAGATTTATTTGTCCTTCTAAAGAGCAACTTTAATCAAAATATTCTCCAGTTAAAACACTGTAAATTTGTTTGATTCCCAGTGAAATGGAATCAGGAGGTAAAGACGGCAGGAAGATGGAAGTTTTGTGCATGCACAGCATCCCCTCTCTCACCCAACCACTGCCACCAATGAACTGCAGTGGCAGAGGCACCATGCAAGAGCAGTTAAGTATTATTCATATCCTTAGCTTTATTAACAAGTCTGAGACACCTACAGCGTGTACACCCACGCACCTGCTGAGCCAACGGCAGGGAACGCAGGCACTTGCTGAGTGCCTGATTTCCCACTGCTCCACACCTGCAGGGCAGCTGCCCACGGGATGTGGTGCCCTCAGCTCCCTCCTCAAACGCAGCAGCTCCTGCCCCCCTGCTACAGGCAGGAATTACAGGTAGGAATTGCAGGTAGGAATGACACCATAGCTGCAATTCCCGTGCCATTCCCCGAGGGTGCAGGGGGGACACAGGGAATGCGACAAGGTGGCACATTTCCATCTGGCCATCACTGGGATGCTCGCTGTGGAGAGCAGCTTGTACCTTTGGGCAAGATGTTTCACTGTCCTGAAAGATAGGAAGCAACAAACAGCCAAAACAACGTTGGGAGCAGCTTTTCAGCATGGAGGCCCAGAGACTGATCCCAAAATCAACATACAAAAGACAGCGCTAAATATGCACGAGTGATTTGATGTAACAGCAAAATCAGCACCATCCCTTTTCCTACCCCCAGATTATCCAGAAATTCCTGCACACAAAGGAAAGGAGAAAATTCCATTGTTTTATGAGGCAAGTCAACCACTGATATACCTGCAAGCAGAGTGATATATTAGGGTAAAGGTTGCAGGGAGATTTCAGAATTGGAGCAATAAATTGCTTTATTGACATCTTTTCACCATCCAGGAGGCTTTCTTATGATACAGACTTTTCCCCAAAAGCAGCCTGTTCCAAAGGCCAAGGAAGGCAGCAAGACTCCCTATGCTGGAGACACCAGGTGTCCCACGAGGTAAAATGTGCTACACATAAACAGGAGCACGTGGCTGTACTATCCATGAAGGACACATCCACAGAGACTTGCAGGAAGCAACAAGATGAGTAACGCCTGAAATCCCACAAATAGCAGAAAATACTCAGGATGTAGGAATGCAAAGCACAGGAGCAACCAGCAAAGCCCAGGGCATGGCACCCAGAGCTGAAGGAGGTAAGACTTCCAGGTGACCACGGGAGTTCATGCCTGGGATACTCCCTTCTTCTGTGTGGCTACTTCAGCCAGGCATGATCTCCCCCCCACACGAGACCACACAAGAGCCAGGCTCAAGCCAGTTCTATGCAGGCTTCCTCTGCAAACAACAAGCAAGTTTTTCAGTCATCTGTCAGAGAGGAACAGCAGCAAGGCCACAGTTCACAGGGACAGGGTGAAGACAAATAAGTGGGAGCACACACGAGACCGCAGCAGCAGGTACTAAGAGACATGAAAAACCCTGAGGGAAGAAGCAGGTTTGGGGTTTGCAGTATCCCCATCCCTGCCTTACAAAAGGGCTTCCTTACCTTCGGGAAATCCTCGTGCAACAAGAGCATCCAGCTTGGAAGGTGAAGTGTGATCCAAGCTCTGTTGCGGGGTCTGGACATCAAGGGCTGTGCTCACAGCTTTTTCATCGCCTGTGGAGAGCCCAACAGTCTCTAAAAACAATTTGGGATGTGACAAGGAAATGAGATAATGATGCATTTTAAGTCAGGTATAGGAGAGAGATGGGGTTCCTAAGGAAGGACAAGGCTACTTACTGCATCACACTGACAGGGTGACACCAGAGAAGTGATTTGAACGGAAGGAAAGGCTTTTTCAATTGTAGTGTAGGGTTTATACCATTAGGATGCTGCCGTTCTGTGTGTTATTCCGAGAGTTATTCATGCATCTCTATCTTTTAGTTGAATTATATTTTTTCCCTTTAATAAACTTGCTTATTCAGTCTCACTATCGTACCAAAGGACTAATTTGGATTTAATTTATCGCTCTCTGTGTACTTGCCATAGCCATTGCTTCTTTTACTTTTTCTCCCCTATCTGCTAGTCTTTTTAATTCTCTGTCTTTTGTGTGAGCCTTGTAGGGTAAGGATCATACCTACTTCTATTTTTGGAAACCATCTATAGGGAATAAATTATGGTAATTACATCCAGCAGAATTAGATTGTAGTGACTGCCAGACATGGAATAGCCACTGTCAGAGATCCTCAGAACAAGATCATCTGGTTCTGCCCTCGAGTAAGAAAGAAACAAGGAAGATGCACCACCAAAATCAGTATTATGAAAGTGCCTCTAATCTCTGGAAAAGTACATGGTGAATGCTGCCTGCAGCCAGGGAATCACAGAGAGAGCCACGCATTTGAGCTTTACCACAGAAAGGATATAATAACATTAGCCACTGCTGAATTTAAAATTCAATTCTACTAAAGTTCCCATTTGAAGCTACACTTACTCCTTTGCTCAAGGCTTTGAGGGTGGGTAAAAGGGTCGGAAAAAACTTTGAATGCAATCTTCATTTTACACATTTCTGATGTTTACAATGTTTCAAAATTATTAATGTGCTATACTTGGCCTCAGTCCAAGCAGTGGCTTATCTAATATTACTTTATGAAAAATTTGGGAACATGAAAATAGTATTTTCCATATATTTCAGCTAAAATCTGTTTACTTGTGTAGTAGAAAAAAATGGTCAAATATTTTAACATCAAATTAAGTGTGTGGCATAGACCTCCTAGAGGAAAAGAAATAGACTCGTGTGCGAAGGTGCTCAGTTCAGTAGCTCTAAGGTGAAGGATGCCAATGCTGATGTAGCTGCCCTTTTGACTCAGACACTTGAGGCTACACTGGTGTGATGCTCTAGAGGTAAGATGGTTTAAGGAGACAAGGTGCAGGCTGAGTTTCCCTAGCTCGTTCCTAACTGCTTTAAGCACATTTACTCTACTGGTGCCTCTATAAACGTTCGAAGGAGGGAAAAAAATGGTGCTTGTGCCCTTATCTTGCTGCTTCTTGGTGTGTTAGAGACATCTGCAAGAGCTGGCAGTCTGGCTTGTTTGGGTTTTGCTGGCTTTTTCTTTGAAGAATGCAGGTGCTGTGTCTTGTTTGAGGGGCAGTCATTGGTAACCAGAGCCGTGAGGGTTCTGCTGACTCTCTGGAGTCAGGAGCTTCCACAGCTCCAAGGAGGACTGTCACCTGGCACCCAGAGCAGGTCTGGGTGTCTGCATGTGTGAAAAACAGGTTGTTCTGAATATAATTCACCTTTTTGTTTAACTGATGTAACCATGATAATGTGGATTAACATATCCATAACCATCTTCCTGTAAAAAGTACAAATTGCAGAGCTTCACAGACTTTTACTATAGTAGGTTTGTTTCTGTGGGCTCTCTTCCCAGGTGGATATTCCTGATTTGAGGAACTAGTATCCATGAAAAGGCACTTTTTTTTCCAGTAACAAACCACCCTGCTAGTGTAAGAGGAAACCAGAACACTCCAAATATTTTTCTCCATGCTGACAATCATGACACATGGGTGATATGATTGATGAAGCATCAGGAGAGCAGAAGGGAATAGACATTTTGGGCACATGTCAGATCTTCCTTTAGGCTGCTGCACTGTGAGCCTGCCTTAGGGCAGTTTTATTTCTTCTCCAGCAGCACATCATCCCAGAGCAGCAGAGCTCCTCCTCTGTGCCATGCTCTGAAGGCACTCAGGGCAGAGCAGTAACCACCTGGAATCCTCCCCGCTGAGAGAAGCTGCCAATATCTCCCTAAAACCTGAAAGTTTCTAAATAGACATCAGAACAGATGGGGAGATACATCCCTTTTTAAGTCAGGATTTACATTTTCTTGCATTCATATTGTAAGTGTTTTGTTGCGACAAACCCTTTTGGGATTTCTATGATGGTTGAAATAAAAAGACAGGATTTCAGGCAACACCTGACTGTTGAATTCAGGGGCCTAAGCCCTATAGTCTTCAAAAGGTCAGCACCTTCCCCTGTGAATCTGTGACTGATTGCAGGTATTAACATCTCCTCAACCACATAAATAGCCTTGAGTAATGAAGGATTTCAGAACATTAACCTCAGTAATTAGTCTCCTGTATCACCTCCTTTAAAGGACATATGCTGAGAAGGAGGCAATAAAGACATACAAAGAAATTAATCCTTCTTGCGATACTTTTTCTTGATTCCTATGCTTTTTCTTGTTTCCTCAGACTGGCCCTAAGGAGGAGAGAAATTTCACCCTGATAGCTGGAAAGGCTCCTATGGTTGAGCCTTTGGACATCTACTCTTTTCCCTCTCTTAAGGAGGAGCTGGTTTTGTGCACTTGTGTAAAATGTTGTAGATGTTTCTCTCAAGGTCACTTGGCTGAAACAGCCCCACAATGTTTTCTTCCTTTAGTCCAACGTGTTCTCACAATAGCTTTGTGTACATCTGGCAAAGCAACATGCACGGCCAAGCAGTTTGGACAGCTCACACAGCAGCCCACTGCTCATCCCTGGCATGGGGAAGCCACCTTGATATCTACAAGATACCTATCACAAAGATTTTTACCGTATTTGTTACTGTCAGGATTGGCGAGTAGTTTGGAGGAAAGCAGCCAAGGCTGCAGGGTTCAATTAAAATTCCCCATTTAGTGACAACCCTTTACCAATCACAGATTTCTGAATCACTCTGTTCATTCTGGCCTCACATCACCCCAGCTAAAAAAGCCTGTATTGGATACGAACAACACATATAAGCAACCCACACGTCTTGCCTAATACCATGATTTGCACATGGGAGTAAGGAGCTGAAAGAAACATGATAAGACAGCAGCACCGTGCACACAAACTTCACAAACACTCCCATTGGAAAAGGAATCCCCGAGGTGCCATCATGTGGGGAACCCACAGCCCAGGCTCTGTAAGAAAGCAGTGGGAGAACCTGCTGTCTTCTAGGAGCTGAGACAGTGTCACTGTCACAGAGCTACTTAGTGAGTGAGCAGCACCAGCTGCCTTTTCACACTTTGAAATCATATGTCTTTTTAATTTGAAAAAAGGTTGGCTGATTGAGGCTATTTATATCTGTATTTCCTATGGGAATTTTAATAGCAAAACAGCAAACCACCAGATAAAGATGGTGAATGCTGACAGACATCTGACTAGAGCGTCCTAAACTCTGGCATTATAGCAACCTGCTTTGAAGTTTCTACACCCACAGAATTTCAGTCCTAGCCCAGTTCTTGGGACTGCTATATTCCACTTTTAAAAGCAAGCCCATCAATTATCTGGATAGTGAAGGAGTGAAGGATAAACTCGAACAAGTTACATGAACATTTTAATTAAAGCACATCTTGACAGAAGATCAAGAAGAGAATAGTAAGTTAACATCCATAAAAAATGTGTTGAGACAGCTCTGATATATTTTCCAGTTGTAGAAAAGGTAATTGGATGAAATGAAGGGGAAACAAATTCAATGTGATAAACGTAATAGATATTTATTGCTACAAAGGATTAGCTAGAATTACCTTCAAGCACAGGCTTGATGCTAGATATGATAATTTGATAGGAAGAAACTGCCTTTTGCTTTCATATTATATCAACTTCTTTTATTATGATGTATCATAAAGGGGAGAAAAAAATCACATTATGGATTTGCTGGCCTGTGGAATAACCTTGAAATTGTGCCACTGAATTTCCATGTCTTTTTTTAGACCTCCAGTATGGAACCAAAATAGTATTGAAAGTCCATGGAAGATTAGAATACGGGTAAATACAGAGCGTGACCTTTTCTTGCCACAGAGAAAATCCCTGCGACCTCCACTCATAGGAAGTCAAGGCACAAATGAAAGTGCCTAAAGGGAGAAGAAAAAAGTCCTACCCAGAAAGATAACAAAACTTTCTCAGCCGTGAGCATTCCTTATTGAATGAGAAGGTGTTACTTTAAACTATCACTCCGTACATCCCGTGTGTATGTGAATAGGGGCGATACATTAATTTCACATCTGTACTGGTTCCGTGCCACAGGATGTAATGAAGCACATGGCTTTTGCCTTACCAATAATGACTCGCGTGCTACCTACAGTAAACTAAGCAGGGAGGGGTGGCACAGTAACTACAAATACAGAACAAATCCGTGGTTTTTTTAATTTCCGTCTTCTTGTAACTATCCTCTTCTGTTTTCCTTCAGGAAAAGAAACCAAACCTAAGTAGCCGCTTTGCCTGAACAAGGAGTGCTATAAATGTTACAAACAAGGAGCATTATAAACAAGTGTTACAAAGGAGTGTTATAAAGAGTTGAGAACTCCTATTTTATCTGCAAAACAGACATGCGGACATCTATAGCATTACAAAGCAAAGGGATTATTTCTAGACTGCAGGTTGTACAGAGGTGGGACCTGTGTCTGTGAGACTGTTCCTATCACAGTAGTGTTGCTACAAAAATATTAATAACAAATTATATACGTAGCCTGAAGGGTGGGATCTTTTGCTTAAACTCAAAAAGCCCCACCGAACAAGTGTATGACACCATCAGACACGCTCACTCCAAATTGTTCTAATTCAGTATTGACATTTTTCTCCATTATCCATCACATCCATGAGATTTTAATATCATTATTTCAGAACATTGTTCAGCTCTTGTCTGCTCTTGGAAATATACCAAAATAGCTACAATTATTCTGAGATGGTTTATTTCAATATAAATCCCAAAGCGGACACTCTTATTCCAAAATAAGAGTTCTTATTTCCAATTTAATTTAATCTAGTTCTAAAATATCCTCCTGGGAGCTTATTCTGGAATAGTTATTTTGGTACATTTCCAAATGTAGGCAAGCCCGAAGTCAGGGATTGGAGACTGGAGTTTGTTGAAGAGAAAACTCTGTTTCCACTTGAAAAAAAATCCAAACCAAATAAGCTTAGGAAAACTATCCCTTTCACAATGCAAGCCCTTACACAAAAAGGGTAGAGATCCTATTTCAAGAATAGCAGTTTTTTACCTCTGCATGTGTAGATACCAATTAATGTTTCATCAAAAGAGTCACTCACAAAGCTCCTCCACCCCTTTTTTTTTCATCTAAACATATACTGTCAAAGCAAAAGAGCAAAAAATAGGAGTCAGAAACTAAACCAAGAAAATAATCTAGCCCAGGCAGCCTTTTGATCCTGAGGAAGGGGAAATGTAAAAATCTCCACTATCTCAGCCAAACATTTTCCATCAGTTGTTAATTTTACACAGAAGGTGTTTGTATGCTGAATGCTAGGCTGTATACAAAACCTGCAATAGACAAGCCTTGAGAGAGGTACAATGAAGTTATGAACCTATGTAGGGAAAAAAAAGGATATTGGTTGCTTTTGAAAATCAACCATACCTTTTACTACACCAAAGCCTAAGCTTTCTAAAATTTCTAGAATACAAAAGAAGACTTGGAGAAGATCTCAGTTTTCTTTACCACAAACGAACTTCAGGAAGTAAAATCATAGAATAGTTTGGATTGGAAGAGACCTTAACAATCTTCTAGGATCTATGACTTAACAACTTCCTTGCTGGGGATATCAGCAATCAGAGATGGTGAAACAGGACATTGGGAATGTTTAATGTCAGAGTGGTTAAAGGCATTAGAACATGAGCAAACCCAGGGACCTTTTTATGACTCAGCAGTTTCCTCTCTATCCTTTGGCTTCACTGACCACTCGATGGTATTTCCAAGGCTGAAACTAATTCTGATATCAGCAGATATTGACAAATGGTTGTTACCCAGAGCCTCTGCCTCTGAGTGTATATGGGCACAAACAAACAAACAAACAATCAAAATAGTTTCCTAATACACTAAATGTAGGTATTTGATCCAAGCAAGTTGTTTTTATTACATCTGTCCCAGAAGCGTTAGTAAGAGATATGGTCTATCCTTTATGGATTTTGAAGACTGTCGACAACACACCTTTTTTCCTCATTTTCTACTCCTCAGCCTTACAAGAGAATTCAAGGCTTTCTTATTTTCTTTAGAGCCCTTTTTTCAGCCTGACCATGCACAAAATATATGCAGCAGCATTAACCAGCACTGCCACCAGCATCCCACAGAGCCAGAACACGTCAGCTCTATCTTGCATTCCATGGACCCTTTTGAAATCTGCCCCAAGTACCAGCGACGTGTGAATCCCCTGTGCCTGTGCCTGTGCTCTTCTGTGGGACTGCCCAAAGTCCACCCTAGCCCAGTGGCTCTGCAAGGGCCTGCAAAGACAGCAGTCATGTCCTTGTGAGACAGACTCATCTCCACCCTGGGTCACACATCACTAGCAACCAAGTCCTCTGAGTCAGGGAAGGAGTCTCCTGCTTTAAACAACACCCACTTGGCAAGCCAAACATATGTAAAGGAAAGGAATACAAAAAGCATCTTCATGTCCCTTTCTTGCCCTGAAAAACACACCAATGACACCTACAGCAGCAACGCTTCGGGCCCAGAAAGGTAACATTGTCATGGTTTTGGTTCTCCCCCTTCCGTAGGGAAGATTTGTCCCTTCTTCTTCCCAGTGCAGACGAAGAACCAGGATCATCCCGTCCCACATGATGCTGAGCTGTGTTTCACAGCCAGAAGAGAGACTTCAGCATGTCCTGAGCTGCACAGACCAGCTGTGTTTGAGATGGAAACTGTAGAGTGAGAAATGGCAACAAAGGCGTAGATGGCCCCACAAGCCCCACACAACCCCCTCTGATCAATCCCTTCCTCTGGATGTCACCAGCCCTCCTTGTCCCTCGGTAACGTCACCACCAAAGCTGTGAGGGATGCCAAGAGCCACAAAGTGAGCAAATATCCCCATCTAGTGTCCCTGAGTACTGCAGAGTATATTCCACTCTTTTCCATCTCTTTTATCCCTTTCCAGTCATCCTGATTCGTAGTGAGAAAGAAGCTCCCTCCAAAAGAGAGACTAAAAATTACCAGTGCCCCGCAGAAGGGCATTATGCAGGCTCTAGGCATGCAAATAGCTCAGCCAGCACGCTGCTAATTACATTTCTGCAAGTCTGGTCTGAGCTTTCTCTTGAGCAACAGCTGCTTATTATTTCATCCCACATGGTCAGTCTCTGTGAGGTTTCTTTCTTGGCTCCATTCTGCTAATCTGACCACAAGGAATCGACAGATTAGTTCTAGAGGATAAATCAAAGGGGTTTTCGTGTGGCCCTTACTCCCTGTTTTGCATACAGTGCTTCCAGCTCACTACTGTCTCCTCAGTTCTCCTAGAAAAGCTCCCTGGCTACAGAGGCATGTTATTTGAGGGTGAAATGCATTAGCCTCTGTTTGCTCCAAATTTAATTCATCTATTTAAATAATTTAATACAGCATCCATCAGTATGAAAGCTGGGCAAATTGAATCCAAAGGATTTGAAGACACATAGATTAAATAAACTACCTTCAAATCCTGGCTCTAAAATTATCACAGCCCTTGGATTAATTCTACCTTAATTAGACAAAATAATCTTCTCAAAATGATTAAATTTTTGAAATAAAGATGAAATAAATATAAAGCAAAAGCAAATGGAATATAAACAGCCAGAAAGCATAAGACATAATACAGACCCTTAAATCATTCTAAAAGTCATTCAGTTTAGGTTCTCATTAGAGCTATATAAAATCATGAGTGGCATGAAAGAGGTGAATAAAAAATTTTGTTTCTCAAAATACAAGAAATAGGAGTGCATCACATTAAACCTTCAGCCAGGGCTTTAAAACAAACAAAAATGAGGACTTTCTGACAGAGTGAATCATTAAATTGCTAAACTCATTGCCAAAAGTGCTGCAGATGCTGAAAGCAAAAGTAGAATTTGACAAATCAACAAAAGATAAGGCTACAAAGACTTATTAAACACGGAGATCAGAAAATCTTTAAGCCATGAACTGCTGAGGGGTGGGAGAACATATTGGGGAAATATCACTCAATACTTTCCCTGCAGTTACACCCTTTCCTTAATTATCAGCTACTGTCAGAAACAGGATACTGAGCTTGATGGGCCTTTGGTTGAGCATAATGGGACTATTCTTATAATGTGACAAGTCATGAAGTGGATTTACTTTAAAATGTTGACACTGGCTTCAGAGCCTTGTACCAGAAGGTGACTAAAGAGCATCCAAGCTAAACTCAGCTCATGGAGTTTAGGATAACAGTTAGTCTCTCAGACTTATCTAACTTGCAGGAGTTGTTCATGTTGCAATTCCACTTGATTGTCAAATCCATTAAGCATCACTACTGTAAATGCAAAGGCAGAGATTTTTCTATGGCTATGGCTCATGATGACAGCAAGCCAGCAGGTTACAGCATAAAAGACAACACTACTCTACAAAAGGTCCCTGGCAAGCAGCTTCATTAACAGCAAGGATTTTAAACACACAAAAAAAAACTTTTTAAAAAGAGTAATATCTTCCAGAAAGGCCCCAAAATTTGAGGATGGGATGGAAATTACAACATCTGTTCCATGCAGGTAGCTAGAAACCACAGTTAACACTGCTTTGAAGTCTCTGGAGAGTCCTGTGGAAGTAAGCATAGAAGAGCACATAGTCCCTGACCTATCTGGACTGTAGTGCAAAGCAACACTTGGAGATCAGGGTCAGAAAGATGTTTGTCTAAGCCAGCCCCCAGAAATGAGAAGCGGAGCAGGTCATCGGTCCAGAAGACAGTGTAGAACTGGTGCTAAATTCAAGGAGAAGTAAGGAAAAAATCCAGTTTTATACTCTTGCAGTAAGTGGTGCAGGCCCATACCTCATTGTCGTAATGTGACACAGCCCAGGGAGAAAAGAGGCAGCCGAACTCAGGAGGAACAGGATAGAAATGCCTTTATTTATTTATATACAGATGGGTTTTATACCCTAGGTTGTTGGGATGGTAGAAAGTCATTGGATCTTCAGCCAACCACCCCCCAGGTTTATTGGCTAAATCCTAAAACACCCATTTTCTAAACAATCCCTCAGAATAACAACAACAAGGTGCAAAACATCTCACAAGTGCAAGATAGAAAAATTATTTACAAAAGCTCTCTAGCTGTTTTTCAGCTAGCATCGTGAGAAAGTGAGAATGCTCACTGACAAGCAGAACACTGGAAAATCTCTCTGCCACCAAGCTTTCAGCGTCCACACCTCATCACGTAACAGGCAGCGCCACCTGATAGACTGTTCCTCTCTGACCACAATGCCAAAGTTTCTGAGCAGGAAAGCATCAGGACAGCTCAGTTCTAAGCTACTTTTAACACTAGCTGGAGAGTCACCGGGACTCAGAGCAATGCAGCAGATGATAGTCAGTATTGCCATACCCCAAGTCTACTGCCAGAGCTGGATCATCACATCAACGGCATTTTTCAGAAAAGCCAACATTTTATTTTTGTCTTCTAGAAAAAATTGCTTATAATAGAAGGGGGAAAAAGCCCTAGATTGATGCAGCCTCCCGACCTGACTCAGTCTGTATTGTCTTCAACAGAAAGACCCTTGATGCCCTTCTGGGAGTGGAGTGCAGCCTTCAAAGTTGCCTGGAAACATAAAACATGACAAGACTGTTCAGGTATTGAAGCTGCTCTCAGAAGCCAGGTGAGGACAGTCTCAGGCCCCCTCAAAGCTCATGGAGAAACAGCAGGTTACCAGGAGCAGCAGAGTTCACTGCCTTTTTCACCCACACCAAGAGCCCTCAAAAGCCAGACAAGCTGGTGCTCCCGAAGGTGGCACTGGGACATGCAGGCAGCTGTGCCTCACCACTGTGACATTTCACAGTCACATCAAAACAAGCTCTTTTTTCCCTAGTTTTCCCTTGTTCTTCTTCCCTCAGCTCCCTGTGCAAGGTCTGTCTCCATCTTCCACCATCATCTTGCCATAGCAGGAACAGCCAAATACCTCAGCCCAGAGTCAGAAAATGTAATGCCCACCCTGCTGACTGTCCTGAGCCAGCTCTCACTCTGCACCTTCCTTTGGGAACAGTTCTCAGCCATACACATTTCCTCCACCAGACTTGTACTGGTACTGACCTCTGCTCTTGAAACAGCCTTCAAAACCCTTATCAAGGCTTCCCTTCACCAGTCACCATTCTGACCCACATACAGCCTTAAAATTACAAGCCCTGGATCCCTGCCAGCTTAAATAATGCATATCCAAATGACTTTAAATCTCTCTTTTTTTTTTCCTCTCTGCATTTTCCATACACAGCGTTAAGACCCACAGCAGAAAACTCTGTTTCCCTGTGTTATTCTGTAATTTGCAATGCCACCCACCAAATGGTACAGTAGAAATAGTTAATCACATAGGCTTGGGATATGCATAAGCTGAGTTGTAAAGGTGCTAATAGATATATTTGAATTCAAAAGAGATCTGAGAGGTGGAAAATAATATCTTATTAGTATGCTATATGTGTGTGCAAAGCAGCAGCCTGTTCTCTAAAAGATGTGGGGAAAAAAAGTAAAATCAAAGCCTTCAGCTTCTCCTGTAACAACACATTAAAATCAGTAATCTTTATATTTTTTCTCATTAGAATTTTTAACACCATTGATTTCTATATCACATAATTTGGAACCATTGCAAAAAATATTACACACAATAAATCTGCATTTCTGTATGTTCACAACCACTCGTGTCTTCTCTGGGTGCAGTCTCAGGTACCAGCAGCCCAGTGTTTCCATACAACTTGCAGTTTGCCTGGCATTTGGAGAAATGTGTTGAACCTGAATCATGTAGGAAATGGGTCCTCAAGATGAGCTGTTAAAATGTACTGAATATGGGCTCAAATAACACAGCATGGAACCATCTTCAACATTCTTACCTTTATTTCCCAGAACAGACATAGTCCTCAAATACATGTAATTTATGGGAATTGCTGTTTCTGTCTTCAACACACTGCTGGTTTGCAGGTTGTTTTCTCCCAGTCTCTTTGCTCACTCTATGAGCAACAGCCTTCACAGAAGAGGTCCAATTGAATGTATGACTGAGCACATATTGCAAGGGGCCAGGGACAGAGGTTCTCCATAGGGGCAAGGGAGAATAAGATCAGTGAAGCACCCAGATTATGTGTGGGCAGGATCATAAGTTAAAAACTTAGACAAAACAAGTATACCCAAGCAACTAATCCAAGTTTTATTGACTATTTAATGTGCTCTTGTTAGTCAACTCAGTAATTCTATCACATCCAATCACATTTATATCTCAGCTACAGAATTTGGAAATGATTCTGCAAGATACAATTTGGGGGAAAAAAATGTTATCATTTCTTTTTAAACCTTGGAGCATGACGGGGAGAATAAATACTGGGCTATTTGAACTTAGTGTTTTCACTGGTATAGAGAGGCATAAGAGTTCAGCCTGTTCTCTTTCTAAACTGAATTTCAACATAAAAATGGATAAATGGGTTGTGCCACCCACAGCAGACTCTGGGGACCAGGGGCATGACTGAATTTTAAAAAGCATTAGGCAGTCCCTGCCTGTAGACATTGTCCCCCCCACCCAGCTCTCTGATATACAAATTGGCACAGTGAAACCTGCCACTAGAGACCCTGTTTCCACAAGCAAGGGGCTACTCTTGGAGAAACTCTTCTTGGTTCATCTGTGTTGCGGTGCCTCAGCCCACCTTCAGGTTCAGGATTAATGATATTAACTGGGTTGATTTCCCTGTAGGGGAAAATGGCTCTGAAGGTGAGGCTGAGGACACTGTATAGGTCGCAACCCCCTCGTGCTGGTTAGTTGTCAATCACAAAGAAGTCTTCACCCAGGTCCTCCTTGTTCATGGTTACCGTAACTGTTTCTAGAATGTTGTGTTCAGCCTGTTTCCCCATTGGTCCGTTTTGATCCACTGTTTCCCCATTGGTCCGTTTTGATCCACTGTTACCCCATTGGTTCTTTCCTGATGCCTTCTCCCCATTGGTCCTTTGTTCCCATT
>VZTG01008848.1:203699-235375 GCA_013397845.1 Melanocharis versteri
CTCCAGAGAGCGCAGACCACTGCAAAAGTCCTTCGCCGGCCGCCGGGCTGGTCATAGCCGCAGCGAAGCAACACATCTGGTCTCAAACAGCAAACCCAGATGAGATGACAGTTGCTCCCACGGGCATCTACTGGGAAGTACTTTCCTTTGTACTGAGTAAGTAAAACAGAAAACAAAACCAAGCAAATCCCTTGGATATATTCCACTCTCCCCAGCCGTTCAGCATCGACCTCCCAGGGTCTTTAGCAGCATGAGTCAGCTTAAGCAATCTCTGCTGACCAGGGCAACTGGAAGATGCCATCCTGAGTGTGGCACACACACCACAAGGCCACCAAGCAGCTCCAGTGCCTGCAGGAGGGCACAGCCAGCCGAGAGCCACATCAGCCACTTCCAGCAGGGAGGGCAAACACATTGCCAACACTGTGGTCTGACACTGGCTTTGTAAGCCCCACCTTTCAACCTAATGTTGCCTTGAACAGCAAGAAGTTTGCATCCTTACTGTATTCCAAACACTAGCTGCCTTGAGGATACCAAAAAAATTAAAAAAAAACAGAAAGGAAAACCATCTGTAACAACTACTTTCACCTCTGCAATCACAAAAGCTGTCAAGAACCCAGAGGTCTAGAAAGTGAAGCTTCCTGTTCATTCTGAGCACAGAACAGGCTGCCCAGAGAGGTTGTGGAGTCTCCTTCTCTGGAGATACATGAATTGTCTGGACACAGTCCTGAGTGATGGGCTTTAGGGGAGTAGGGAGTAGGACAGTGGGACCAGATGACCTCCAGTGATCCCTTTCACCCACTCTGTGTGATTTTGTGATTCATCATTTCCTGGGAATGAGGTGGTGCTCCAGCAAAGCACACAGCACACTATACATGAAAGTCAGGGTGACACAGTAGGTGGATAATGTGAAGCACATACATCTACTCTATTCTGCAGGGATCAAAACATCTATCTCTTCATCCATATCCTTTTTGCAAGGATGAATCATGTCTATAGCAATTATGTTTTCATTAGTTAACACTGAATCTGTCTTTCCTGAATTTAAAAAAAAAAAATCAAAACACAAATCAATTTTAAAAGTTATGATTAAATAAAACAATGCTCTTCCACAGGACATTTAAACCTTGCTTAATCACATGCAAATCTCTAAAATCAACATTTATAATAATGCTTGGTCCATCACTTTTCAAATTACTCACACAATAAAATGTTTTATTCTTTTTATACTGGGTCCTCTACACCACCTCTGGAAAGTATCCCACAAAGTACAAGTGTATGTACATTCAAGACATAGTTGCAAAAAACCTCTAGTGCAAAACATAGAACACTCAAAACTAGTTCATGTGCATATGGGATTTTTAAGTTGAACTGCATAAAACCCCAACAGAAATGCAAAACACTGATGACTTGATTACCATTTTTGCACCAGTACAGCTTCCAGGAAGATGTAATATTTTCTTAGTATTTTTCAATTGAATCTTTATCAAGAATATTATTATTTTGCCATCACTGGGTTTTGATTAGTACCTATTCACAAACATTTCAAATTTGGTTTTGTAGTTTTTAATGTTTGGCTAGAAACTGCAGTGTTTCACCTGCCACAGACATTATGGAAAGTATTTGACACTGGGGTTTTTTCTTCTGTCCCTGGAGTTACAGCAAAGGAAGCTTCACCACAGAGTTTAGGATCTCCTTTAAAAAAAATCTCTAAAATGAGTGAAAACTTGCTGCTGGGAGCTCAGTGTGTAGCAGACACACCAGGTGCTGCTGAACATTCAGTTCATGCATTGGGCATAACTGGAATTGGAAATAATTAGATGAATATTTCAGTCCTGAACTGTGCCTGTTCCTCTAATCCTCTCTGTTGCAACTGTATTTGCTGCTTAGCAATATCAGTTTTAATTCCCAGTTCCTAATTAGTGCTATCAAGCAGCACTCTCTCGATTTCATTATACAGAACTGGATGAAACGTTAGGTCAAGTGTAACTCCCAGGTGAGCTTACATTACCATTTTCCTCCTGGTTTCTGTATGTGCTCTGCATGTTCCACCTCAAGCAATGGGGGATCCTTTGTAAGTGCTGAAATTGTTCAGCTGGGTCCTCGGGGCCCCCCAAAACACAGCAGGCACCACACAACAACTGCCGCAGCCCCAAGGTGTTTAGCTATGGCAGTGCAGCTGGTAAAAGTAAGCAGCCTAATAGCTGATAAATGTCATCTGTGTCAGCACAAATCAGCCGTCACTCAGTGTTTTTCCCATTCTTCCCATCCTCTTTCGTGACAAACACTTTGAAATAAAGTTACATAAGCAAAAACTGGTAGTTCACGTCCACGACAAATTACAAGCATGAAATACGTGACAACTTTTCAAATTTACAAGGCTTGGAGGAGGCATTTGGATCATCAGGACCCTTAACCACATGGTTTTTAATATGCATTTCCAACTCTCAGGGATATGATGAAGAGTGTTTTACTGCTGGCTGAGCACTAATGGATTTGGAGCTGTTAACTGTAGTCCACAGGCATCCTGAAATGGTGAGCTAATGTGCATTTAATTTTGCTCATTTGGTTTTAGCACAACCAGGTTTAGTCATGACACTGTAGTGTCAGCACCAGCTATCTGGGGGTTGAACACTGAGAGAAAAGGGTGTGACTGGTCAGTGAAACCCTTTGAGAAGGGGAAATTTAAAGAGAAGCAGATGAAAAACAGAAGAGAAACAGGCAGGGATAAGAAATAGAAAAAAAAAGACAGAGAAACAGCAGCAATAACAGGCAGTGACAGAATAAAACACCAAAAGGGAGAGCCTCAAATAAATACCCACGTCTGGTTGCTCCACACATCTGGGTAAAGACTGGGTGCTGCCTGGAAACCCTCTGAAAACATTATTATCAGCAAACTGAGAGATGCCAGTGTTCCTATTTTAGATATCAGCCCTAAAATTAGGATTTGAGTACTGGATCCTCTCCTGGAAAAAGAGCAATCCTGAAACCATTCAGTTAGTCCTGGAAACATCCAGGGGCTTCATGGCCATTAAGCAGCTCGTGTTAAGTTTCCTCCATGAAAAGCATTCAAAATATAGTATTTCAAAACAAAGCAGGGAGGAAATGTTTTTCAGGGAAGAAACTTAACATAAGCTACTTTGATATTTTACTCTGGACTTTCACTTGTAAGTTTTGCAGGTTATAATGGGCTGGCAGGATGTTGGCACAGGAACCGAAAGATGACAAACCAAACAATGATACAGAATCACAGAATTTTCTGAGTTGGAAGGGACCCACAAGGATAGTGTACAGAAAAATAAGATCATCTCAGGTTTTTAGAAGTTTTGCTACCAGCAGAAAGAGAATCCAAAGAAGCAAAAGGGTCAAAGACATGAAGACTGGAAGATCTGAGCAGGGACATCTCTACTGCAAACCAGGAACAGGATCCTCTTCCTCAGCTTTAGAGGTGCACCTCAGGTACATCCCAGCTTGTAAGGACCTGAAACCCAGACACATTCCCAGGGAGAGGGAGGACCCAGCAGAACACAAGCAGAAAAAGGTGCTTCTCCATATACATCAGGGTGAAGGAAAAACGGAGTGCAATACTGTGTCCAAAGCTGTTTGCACAGACCAGCAACCAGACTGACACCAGTTCTGTCTGCACCAGAGCAGCACAGAGCAGTGTCCTGGCAGGGAGACCATGCACCAGCCCCAGCCTGAACAACTCTTGGCACTAACAAATGGACCAACCACAAAAAAATCTCAATAGATCATTTTCATCCTTATAAATCTTGTTACTAATGATTTCACATCAGTCCAAAAGAACCTTCCATAGCTCTTACCCTGGCAGGGCCTGAAGCAAGGCCAGCTCTGAGCAGACAGTAGATATATTCCCCTAATTTTTAAGACTAACTGTGTAATATAACTTTGTCATCACCAGCAACAAGGACTCTCCCAAGAGGCCCTGGAGAGCCTGGGGGGGACTTTTAGAATCACATTAAAATATGTCTGGTCTTTAGCACTGGCCAGAATTTCACTGTTTTTCATGTGGTAAACTGAAGACAAAGGAAAAGCCACCCTCTCTGAGTGACTTGAAACAAGCACCAGTTTAAACCGTAATGTCAGATGTACAAGTTCTTACCTGGAGTGTAGATTCAGAACCTGCTGGCAAATTAATATCTAACAGGAATCTTAGGACTTCAGAGGTATGCTGCACACTGCAGGCTTTTTTATAGTAAAGAAACTAGATACCAGCTAAGGTTTCATTATGCATTCGTACACCTACTTATAATGGGACATTTTTGGAGTGGTCCCTCATACCAAGGTCCGGCAGCGGTTTAGGCCAGGTAGGAGCAGGGATCACAACACAGGTGTGCTGCCTCCATCACACTAAAGCTGCATCCCAGATGTGGGAGCACCACCTGAAGCTGGATGCTGCAAGGGCCAGGCTGTGTCCTGAGCTGAATCAGCTCATTTGGCCTGGGTACTGGGATGGTGTTTTGCAGCAGAAATTGCAGACAAATCCAGAAGGGTTAGTGGCTGGAGAGCAGGAGTTGAACTGAGAAACCTGCTCCTCCTGCCAAATAAATGCAGCAAATGAATTTTGGGGAATGGAAGTACAGGGTGTTATGTGAAGGAAATGCATATCACTGTCTCCTATAATGAGGGCCCCAAAGGACTGGTTGCACCAATTAAATTAAATCAATTTCATAGCCAGTATTTCACTATTGCACAATCATCTGTAGAAAGCGATATTTCAATTAAGTGAATTTTCTCTCAGTTTAGATTAAGACAGTCCATAGTAAATTTTTTAAAAATTAATATAAACCATTGCTGAAGTGAAATCTGAGCCTTGACAACATACCATTAGCTGATTTCATGCAAGCCTAGAAAAAGTAACTTCTCAGCAAGATACATAAAGTTATGAGAAAGATTTTTGGGTTTTGTGAGAACATTTATTATTGCCACTTCTTTTCTAAAATTCATTTCTAAAGCATTGTAAGACTTTATTGCGGCTGTCTTTGTGCTTGAGTGCTACAAAGCAATTTGTGTACTGAAAAGGGGTTTTTTGCTGATAAAAGATGCTGAGAATCCTCTTGAGCTTGGACTATTAAATGGCCAACGAAGCTCTATCAACTTCCAAGCCCTTTTTTTTTTATTACTAGCTTATGAATTCATATGAGTAATCATTACACAGCACTTCAAAACTTTAGAAGATTTTTTTGTTTGTTTTTATAGGAGAAAGAAATTCTTGAATGGCAAAATTGGTGAATAGTGTTGGTAAGTAAGCCTGTCCATCAGAAGCAAGAACATTCAGAATTTAAGTGTTCAGTCAGACTGACACAGATTTACTGCAAAAAGTGAAAGCATACAGACATTTGAGTTAAGCTGCCTTGTGGGAATACGTATTGGAGTTTTCCTCCCCTGCAGTGAGGTTTTATTGTCACCTCATCTTAGGCAAGGTCCGCTCTTGGAATATTTGCCAGTATAATCATCTTCTATGTATATATGGGGAAGGAGGGAGCAAGGGAAAGGAGAAATGAGATCATAGAACATTTTTAGACTTGCCAGCATAGATAAATTTCTGCTGGAAAATCACTTTAGCTAACCTCATTTGTTTTATTCCTTGTTTTACCATATACCTGGTATAAATAACAATGCCAAGTGTAACTTTTTGCTGTTGAGCTTATAAACTGTATTACACAACCATGAGCAATGAACCTACCGCTCATCTAGAGGTTATCTGAGACGTAGTAGATGGTTTCTCACGTCTCCTCAGTTCAGTTTAGTACAAAGTGCAGTGGCTTGGATTATTTCAACTCAGATGGTTTGAGATAGCACCGATAGCGAGGTAGAAATCACCGCACCCACATTCTGCAGCAAACTTTCTGTCTGAGAGCAAACTAAGCAGTCACAGCTTCTGCACTGAAAGCCTTTCGAACCACTTCAAGGTCTTGCATGTGCCTGATGATATCATGAGAGGGCTGGGCTGTAAAGCTATTCCTCTACACTAGACATGTTCTAGAGTAGCCTATGGCCATGACCCAAGAAGGTACATCCTATGGCTCCACCTGCATTGTCCTGTCACGATTTCTGGTCACTTCTCCATCCCTCTTATGACCAGGCAGAAATATCAGCGCCCAAACCACAGATGAGCAAAGATTTGGTCCTGCCCCTCTGACCCTTCCAGACTGCAGCTCCCTGGCCGTACATAGAGCTTCTTTGAAGCCACACTGGTACAACTTGTATAAGCAGTTCCAGCCTATTAAACTATTCCCTGGGGAGTTTTTCTCACCTAGAAAAGTCGATAATGTCCTTATTTCAGTTAAGAATTCATTAGCTTTCTGTATGCAAGCCATTGAGTGGGCAGGGAAGAGCAGAAGGATGTGTATTGAGAAGACACAATGTTCTCCTCTGGCAATGTGGGAAGACTGGCACATCATAATGTTCAGGAATAATAATTGCACCTCTAGCACTTCCACTACCTACTTGATCAATGTTTAATAAAGATTTAACATACTGATGTTTTCGAAAAGTAACCACCAGTCCAGATACACAGCTTGTGAGGGTCAGGATAAGGGCAATGGAGGGGAACTCTTTAAAATGGCTCAGTAAGAAATTTGATTGAAAACGAAAAGAGTTGAAAAGCAAGTTACTATTTCTGACTTTTGCTATGGAAAAGCAGAATCTCAAAGAAATTTTTTTTTTTATTGAAAAAAAAATTTAAAAAAATAAAAGAACATATTTTCACCAAAAACACTGCGAAAGCAAGAATAATAACTGTCATTTGAGTGACTTATGTTGCCCTTGATGTAGGCCAAGCTCTGTGGTCCAGCTGCACATTGTGTCATGCCTGAAGATATCATTCCCCCTCACTCATGAAAACCATTGCTTCTGGGGAGCCTGGCTTACAGGGCAAAATGGGGGCATGAGGGAAACAAATGGCAGCTTTCTGAAGGGTTTGGCATAGCACTTCCAGAACCAAAGGCACAGGTCTTGGCTGTACTACCTCTGTTTTCAATGAAAAGCACCTGTTTCTGCCAAAATGCTATTGAAGTTCAAGTGATTATTTTATTATATCATATCTTAATTGATTGAAAATGTTACCTCTCAATTTTTGTGAATTACCTTCCTTGAACCATTGGAGGCAATGATGGACTAATCTTTCTTCTTGCATTAAAAAGAAGAAAATCTGGTGCTATAGTACTTGACTAATTTTGCTAGACTTTCAAATCTAATAATAGCATTCTTTGTAATTGATTTAGTCTTTCTCAATTCCACTTAAATTAGCTTTCTGCTTTAATTAAATCACAACGTCTTTTATGCCAGGAGAGAATTGGTCATTTTTACCTGCTGGTATAATTACAAAACATCACCACAATGCACAAGAGAATCCTGAGGTCTACAGTTATAAATAAGCTTAAGAGTTAATTTTATGCTTCTGTTTTACCTCCAATATTTACAGCATATTTGCATAGCTGATATGTTTTTTGCTGCTATGTTTTACAGTATTTTGCAGACAGTCTTGCAATTCTCAGCATGCAATAATAGGAATTAAATATTTATGTTTGTGCATAACTTCAATCCTCTCTGCAGTCTTCAGAGTTCCCTGTAGAAGTCAGCATTTGTCAGCTCGGAGCCTGCGCTGGCACCAGTGACGATTGTACTGGCACTGCCTCGTGCTACAGCAAAGACTGTCTCTAGCCCCAGCTCATCCATAATTTCAGTGCACTTCATCACACCCTCTTCACAGAAAAAAGTTATCAAAGTCAAAAATGTTGCCCTACTTTTCCAGCCTGAGGAAGACATCATCCAAGATCTGAGATTTTGCTTTGGTTTCCATGCATCTCATGCACACCTTGGAGTGGGAGGTTTGACTCTGTGTGGGACATTTGGAACTCAAATGCCTCCAATCAGGCCAAGACTTCAGACTTCCCTCCACCTGACAATAGGTCACACAAAACACTCAAGGAAGAGATGTACGAGCTCTCTCCAGGGTGCTTGAGTCTTGCCCAGAGGCTGCTGTGAGGGACTGAAGGAGCAGGTTTCCAGGGACAGCTGCTCTTCTTCCATCTGGAGCCACAACAGGACAGGACCAGGAGAGTATCCAAGCTCTGAGCAGAACCCAACCTGCAGCTGACACGCTCAACAGCTGAAACAAGTCTTTGCCTACTGCTGTCCAGGGTCCTACACCCTCCTGGGTCTGGGTCTCCTCCTTAAAACCAGTTCTGGTGCTGTTCACAAACTTTAGGATCCTTTTCTAACTAGTAGACAGAAAAGCCCGGTTAGTGGCAGGCCATCCCATGCATTTACTCTAGAAATTTCAAAATTAAGTAAGAATCAAAAATTGAAAGTGCTGCTAGTGTCTGTTAAAAATGTCTAGACTTTTTATTTCTTTCTCTGTTCCCTTATCTGACCATCTGTGCTGCTTTGAGAACAGGAACTCGAGTTGTTATCTCCACTGTACATGATGAAATGGACCCCAGTAAATCTGCATGTCCCTCCCCACAACTTTTGCCCTCTGCTATGTAAATGAAATTATTTTATGAAGTTATTTTAATGATAATATGGTACTCTTACATTAGGCCTAGTTTCCTTTCAACAGAGCCTCAAAAGAGGGAGCCCATTTACAGTGTTCTAAAGCACTTGTATTTCCTTTTTGCCTGAACTTTTCTAGTATGAAGTCCTGTAAGACAGAGCACAACATGAATTATGGGTACCTGTATTCACTCCTAAGTCTATAAAAATTTGCATCTACTCCCTTCCTGCTTTTTCTCCTTGTTGGATTTGTTGTTTTCTTCTCAACATGATCTTTTAGGGAACTGGTAAATCTTTTACATCAGTACATATTGCTATTTCCAACCTTGAATGTAAGCACCTAAAGGAAAAAAAGGGTCCAGAAAGAAAATTTTTCTTTGCTACATGTACCCTTCTTTATTGTTCCTAAATATAATTTCAGTTTTTATCTGGCAGAAGCTAGGAAGGGACAGTAATGATTTCTCTTAAAAAATGAAAAAGGCTTAAAAAGTTATGGAGCAAGATTTATGCCTCCAAAGGGGTACTCACTCAAAATGCCCTGTGTCTCAGTATGAGCAGAGTTACATGCCTTCCCATTTGAACATCATGTCCGAGTGCCCTGTCTGAAAGAACATTCAGTCTGTAACTTGAACATTCAATAAACAGAAGTGAGGAAATCCTTTTTATAACACTGTGCACAGACACAGAAAATTATCCCTTGTGCATAATTGCAGATGACATTTCAAATTTTTTTTACATCTGTGTTTGCATACATATGTGTGCATTTATATCGATACATAAATAGTATAAATATGTTATTAATGACTCCAAATAATGATACTGCTGCATATTCTGGTGCTAAATGACTTAAGAAATCTCCCAAGAGATGTTGTCATTGCAATATTGTTGGAATAGGACAAGTGGAGTGGACAATTGCTACAGTCAACTCACTCCTCGTGTGAAGATTTACTGACAATATAGCCTCTGGTAGCTTTCCATGACAAATCTCTATCTAAGATCTGAAAATATTTTATGGAAATATTAAATATTTTAATGAAATATAGCTGTGGAGTAACCGGACTGGTTCAGCATGTGCTTGATGTACTCATGTACACGTGGTAGTGTCTATCTCTGTCAGTCTAAAATTAACTTGAGTTTTATTAAAAGATTGCAAAATGAAAACAGCTAATTAAAGGTAAAGGCAAAAAAGCAGTAACTCCTTAACTTTTATTTCTACCACTATGACCACAAACTAATAGCAGAATTCACTCACTGATCTTACATTTGAAATCATTTAGATGTTACCCACAACTTGCTGATGTAGTAGCTGAAGGCAGAAGAAGTAAGGTGAAGAATAATTAAGCAACTCATAATACATTATTGCTGTACATATACACAACATGTAAGAAAAAGAAATCACATTAGCAAGAAGAACACATGGAGGAGACCTAGTGCTTTTCCTGAAAAATTGTCCAAACTTCTTCCTTTAGGTAATACTTGGAGCACATTGGGTTTTAAGGCCAATTATTCTCACATATTGAAATTGTGGGAACACTGATTTTCTTCATTAAGTCAGAGCTATAATCCATAAGACTGACAATAAAAATATTCATGGTACTTTGTCCAATTTTCAGCTGATTATCATCCTCTGCAAGCAAAGCTGCAGGAAGCAAAAAATTGAGTAACTCATTGAAAAACAGACCAAGCTGCTTTTCTCTCAAAAATTAAATGTCCATCTTTGGGAACACACTGGCAAATTTAACTAAGAAACATATTCGTCCATGATCTGCTCAGCATATGACCTACTTCATATTTCATTATTTACCTGAAGAAAATTAACTTAAGCATTGCCAATTATCAAGTCTTTACTTATTGAGCTCATACTTACTGGCTATTACCCAAACAATCCTAATTTAGTTTGAGAGTCACAATTCTTTTTAAAAACTTTTGCAAGTCTGTCCTGTACTTCTTATAGAAGGGACAACTTTGCTATAATCATGCAGCATTATTGACTTGGCAGGACTATTGGTGACCAGACCAGCCACTCATCTGCAGTGCAGCTTATGACATTCAACCTCTGGCCTCCTCTGCCCTTCAGCGCCAGTTGCTCCTCCAACCAGGTCATGACCAGCATTTCTCACAAAACTGGAGCAACCTTCTCTCCTGTGGGCCAGAGAGGTCTCCGGGATCACCTGCAACACACTGGAGGGCTCCTCTCAGCTTCTAATCATAGAATCATTTAGATTGGAAAAGACCTCTAAGGTCATCAAGTTCAAAAGGGTTCTTTCTGCAACAATTCTGAGTTTTAAGATTATTTTTTTTTCCTGACATCTGACTGGATTTTGTCACCTTCCTTATTAAGGAGAAAGTTGGACTTGAGTTTTATATTATGACAGCACCTTTTCCTTAGACTATGTGCTGATAAACAAGGCTCTGCAACTCCCATAACCATTTTTTCTTTTGGATACTAACCAAAGCAATAAAAATTTTATCTGAAGAACACAAATACATTTGAGGTGACCAACAAAGAGAAAACAGCTTTTTATTACCTTAAATATTCTACAAAGTTGTCAACAAAGAAGAGTGGGTTGACTGAAATGCACATCAGTCAATAAAGCAACAATCATCATTTCAAATCACTCAGGGAAAAATATGTTTATCTGTGGCTGCTTTTATGAGCGGAAATTAATTCAGCCAAACTTCAGAGAGGAATAAATGGCCTTTTGTCAGAGCAACCATAGCCAAATCGTTATTACTTTCTGACTTCTATAATGATGTCAAAACCCAGAATCCCACATGACATGTGAGCGCAGAGTCCCCTCAAACAGGGATCAAGGAGAGGATATTGAATACAACCAAAGCCAGCCCCTTCCAGAGCTGGATGTATTCCCACCTCCCCTGATTTGGGTGAAAAAAGAAAACAGCGCAGGGTGAATGTGCCAGCTCAAATCCATGGCAAGGTGCACTGTTGCATTTCAAATGAATTGCAAGTGGCAGGTCAGTTTTACCAAACAAGAAGGGAGCCACAAGCATTACATCTCAGGAAAGCACAGGTTATGATCGCCAGATCAATAGAAGATAAATAACACTGTATCCCACACAGCCTGTGTATCTTAAATAAGTGCTGCCAAACTACGCCTTTTGAAGGAGAGCTAAAAATGACATTGAAGGTTTTCATGTGGCTTTTACTTCAGAGTGAATCCATTCAGCCTGGGGAGACATAAAGATCCTCTCAGAGAATCGGCTCTTATCCAGCAGCAGCGCTCCTGCTTCGCGAGGGCTGAGGACACCCTCAATGCATGTGGCCAGCAGGGTCACTCAGGCAGCCCTTCCCACAGAACCGAGCCCTAATTTGATGAGTATGCAGAGCACAACACAGAAGCAAATCACGACAGCCTTAGACCCTGTGCCCTGCTCATCTCCCCAAACAACTCCACTTCTGCTTTCAGTGACTAGTTCCCAAACTTTTCTGACAAATGAGTCATTACCTATCCACTCGTGATTCTTTCGGCAGAAAAAAAAGTGTTGTGCAATATCCATCACTCTGAGAGATGAACAACTAAAAAGCAGCTATTACCAGCAGGTAATTTGTACAGCTGGTCCCAGCTGCTCACAGAGAGCAAGGAACCAGCGTACAAATCCATGTGCCAGGCTCTCCCAGGCCACAGCATCTGCAGACCACCACCTAGAAACCCCCACCTTTAACACAGGGACAGGGCTGGCTCCCCAGGACCCCCCTCGTGGGGTTTTTCCATGCTGAGAAAAGCCTGACCACAGCAGCTGAGTGCCAGACAGAGCCAGATCTGCAGGAGAGCTGGTCTCCAGTTACCCTAATACCATTACTAACAACTACCTCATACAGCAAAAAAGATTACTTTTACGGATTTTTCCTGAACATTTGAAGGAAGCATCTCCTAAATATCACTTTTCCTTTGAAACTCTGAGTTTACTCAGGTAGCATCTCACTCCATGCCTACCTCACCCTGCCTGACTCCACTTTCCCCTCCTGCATTCCCTCCCTCATTTGTTTTCTCTGTCATCAATGTGCTTCTGCTTAGAATCATTCTAAAATTAAGTTTTCATGTTAGTTCTTTATTAAGTATCTTGATCTAAGTTTGTTCTGTTGAAAAATAAGTAAATGGCATTGAGCAGGTCCCTTCCAACCCAGGCCATTCTGTGGCTCTGTATTTGCAATTTTTTGTGCAGAGTATAATCTGTGATGCATCTTCCTGTCATATCATACTGATAGAGGCCCTATCAGCTAATTAAAGATTTTTATCCTTTTTCTTTTCTCTGTTTTCTCAGACACAAAGTTCTGACTTTTTAGTAGCACCTGATTTTTATGGAAGACAGCTCTTCCAGATAGACATTCTGGAAGCAGCAGCAATAATTTCTGACCTATTATGGGCAAATCAGCAGTATTAAGTGATCTTCAAAGCACTGCTGTAGATGATACAAAATGTATATAAGCTGCTCCATTGGCAAAATTATCTCCCTTCTGGTGCCATTACACAGAGCAGCCTAATATGCATAATTACAGTAATTATGCAGAGTACAGCACAAACAAAAACAAAATTATATGCTGCTTCACACTGGCACTCTTTCAGACAGAAATTCATTTTCACATTTACAGTATTGCAAATATGGACAACATTATTAAAGTAGAATTTGAACATAATTATGCATACCAACTCCACACTAAATTGGTGTTTTCCATCTTCAGTAAGTTGTAGGTAGCTGTTGTGCTGTCTTTTTGATAGTACACAAAACCACCTAAACTTTAACAACCTGTAAGTCCATCTTTGCTTTTCTTTCAACAATATCACTGAAAGTTAAGTATCACAGCATCTGTAACCACATGCTGCCTTCAAGCTAACTGCCTCTGCTTTACCTAGCATATGAAACTAGTAGGAATTGCCAGCCAAGAAATCTTGACTTTGGGACAAAATGGATCTAAAATCGCATCTTCAGGTAATTCTAAAAAGAAACATCCTTCCTTATTTAGAATCTAAAACGTACTTTTTAAGTTTCTCTGCCAAAAAGAAAAAAAAAAAAAAAGAGAGAGAAAGAGAATATATTTTAAGCAGGATGGACTGTTTCATTTCAGTTCAATTATTTTTATGCAAAATGAAAACTTGGAGCCCAAGGTCTGAGATTTCCTACACTGCAGTAACAACCTGCATGAACACAGCTCTTTCCAAAACACACACCCCCTATATCCTATGGTAAAATCTCAAGCTACTGCTATTTTATGCATATAGTTACATAAAAGTAGAATCCCTCTTGGGACACAAGACTGCTCTGACTTCGGGCCTGCCACATCGACTGTGTGGTATCCCAGACCTTTTCCTCCTGTCAGCCCCAGCAGCTGGGCAAGGCCCTGGGGTAGGAACAAGAGGGAGATGAGTGAGTATTTAAGTATTGGGTACCTGGAAAGGACTGATCAGGCACCAGAGATAAGACACTGCTGTGACTGAAAGAGTACCCAGAATCCATCTAGACAAGCAGAAAGTGCTTGTAGTGCTGGGGTGTGACTGCAGGCAGTGAGTTGCTGCTGGCACAGAAAATCTGCACTTGGAAACTCAGTAGCTGGAAGAGGAAGAATAATGAATGGCCCAGTTTAAAGCCTCCAAGGGAAGAAGGTTGATGCCAGTAGCAATTTTGGAAGTCTTTCTCACCTAACTGTTTGGACACCAGCTCTTTCACAAATGGTTTCATCTATCCAGGCTTTTGATACTTAGGAGTGGGAAGGCAGAGAAAGAAGGATCATTGCAAGCAAGCTGCTGAGAAAAGCAAAACTGAATAATTTGTTAAAGGACTGAATTAGTAGAACAGTTTTCCACATTGTCACATTATGATGCCCTCCTTCAGCTCTGAGTGCATACACTGGCAGACATTAAAACCAAGGCCACCAGGAAATGCAAAGATTGCACATGTGAGAGGAAACACGTGAAGCCCTGCTTTGGGTCAGCAGGGACAGGGATGTTCGGACTTGTCCAGACCAATCAAGCATGGGAGAGGAGATCTTGACACCACCAGCCAGACTCCTTCAGCCACCTCCCTGTCCTGAAGGTCCCCATGTCTGAAGAACCATCCGAGCAGAAAAGCACCCTTTCCAGACGTTCCTCTAGTCAGCTCTGAGTGAAAGCTAAATGCTAACATTTCTTAAGGAAACAAGGCTCTTTGTGTCTGCATCTGTCTTTTGTTTGTGTCTCTTCCCTAACCTTTTGTGAGCCCATCGGACAATTCAGATCTAATAAGACAAGCCAGAAGTCTTACAGTCATTAAGTTCCTTCACATTTCCTGAAAATAGGGTGTGGGTGGAAGAGAAAGACCTCATTAATGCTGCCTGTGGGGGAAAGGCTGGTGAACAAACTCCCACATCTTTAGAAACCAGATTGCACACAAGGGACAGAAAGCAAGTGGTTATGAAAATCCCAAGTGTGGGGAAGGCTTAAGGTCTGCAGAGGACCCAAACAAAAAGATCAAAACCACAGAAACACAAACTTTCCTTCTTCACATGTTTTGACACTCAGTCTTATCACTGGGGGTAATCCAATCTATTTTAGTTTCAGGACCTGAAAAGAGAAGGGGACCAGATGTATTTGTGCTTGGAGTCTAAGTGTGCACATCTGTGAGCCCACATAAGCTTTGTGTGGGAAGGAAACACTCCTCAAATAACACATGAAGCTGTCATGTATTTTTAACTGCCCTGAGACTGAGGAATTGCCATCTGTAATTGCTGATAGTACATGATTGATAAAATTGATGGAACCCTGGTTGTCAAGTGGACTGCATTGCACAGGCAGGGCAACAGCTGACAAGAAAGGAAAAGAAGGGTTTGGTTACCACAAAACAACTTAAAACTAGGGTGAAAGCTTTATAATCAAAGTCGTGGTTGTGATTCATGTATTAGATTAATATTCTGCTTTCATATGGAGAGGTACCCAGCTGAGCAGATCAGTTTTGACTCTTTGATAAAATTATCTATTTAATCAAACTTACAATCAAATAGCAGCCAACTCCTTCAATGTTAATATGAGGGGGTGGCTTTTTATATATATATGTTAGTATGTTGCATTCTGTGTGGTCTCTGACTGGGTCTCCACCAAGTGCAAGGACTCAGCCCTTCACTTTTCTTGGCAGAAAATATCCTACAGTCTTCCTAAAGTTCAAGCCTCAGTTATCATCCCTACAGCACTCTGACTATATAATAATCTCCAAGTTGTCACTAAGGAGCTATGGCATTTGCTTGAAGACAGTGGCCCAAAGCAGCTTTTCAAACATCTACTTTTTTATCTCATATTCTTTTAATCTTAATAATCACAGAAACAACATATAAAAAGATTGAAACATTTTAAATAAGGCAGAGGATATTTTCATTTAGGTTCTTTAATCAAAAGATTTTCCAAATGTGACCATTTAAAAGAAACATTTCCACTCCAAATACCTGAAAAATAAAATGCATTACGCAGAATGATTTCAGGTTTTGACATTTTATTTCCAAATCTGATTTATTTTATGGGAGTGTTCTGTCCATTTTGCTTTACCCCATGATGTTGTTAGAATGAATTAACTTTATTCCCAGATCAAACCACCTCCCTAATAAGTTCATTTATCCTTTTGGATACAGCAGTGAAGCTGCTGAGTAAGAACAACCAAGTCAGTCACAAATGAAGATGTGCTCTGAGTGGAACTCACTTATGTCCAAAGGCCAATTTCTCACAGTTTGCAGGGGTGGCAAGTTGATAAATCTGGAATCACAGCCAGATCCCAGGAGATAAGTTGTCTGAAAGTTGCATGGGATTTTGGTTTTGCAAAAGGACAAAAAGCTAAGCAACTCAAGGAGCCCAGTTTCATCCATGAAAGAGAAATCCTTTTCAGAGCCTTCCTCCCCTACAGGGGACCTGGGCTCTGTTCTCCGCACCAGTTCCCATGAGAAGGTCCTAGCGACTGATTAAAAATGTATTCTGGGTTCACAAAGTCATAGACTGGGGCAGATCATCCAGTCCTGGCCTGTGCTCAGAGCAGAGTCAACAGGACATTAGCTCAGGGCTGTGTCCAGTCAGGTGCTGAACATCTCCAAGGAGTTTTGCCTGGGGCACTTTTTTCCTCGACATTCAACAGTAGAATCAGTGCACTATACAACCTGTATCAACAAATTTGATAAAAGCAACCATCTCTCCCTAAAACATCACATCTCTTATTAGACCTTACTAGGTCTTTACTAGTACTGCTGCTATTGCTACTATAAAATTTCAATCTCCTCTTTTGGACTTTAAGAGTAGGTTTTACAGGTTCTTTACCAGTAATTAAAACCTCCTGCCTCTTACCTCTGCATACTTGAACAGATTGCCTCATACATTCTGTAAAACTATTATTAATCTCATTCATTACCTGAAGATTTAAGCCTTCATTTGAGAGATCCATATAGAGAGCAAGGAGGTACTTTTGGAGAGGAATATTTCTGAGCTGTGTACTTCTTCCACTGATCAAGGCACCAAAGGAAAGATCTCCACCAATACAGCTACACCAGTTCTCAGCAGGCAACAATCTCCCTTTAAGGTCTGCAAAGCATTTCTTATTTAACAATACCAGCTAATTAAATAATCACAGAAGCATATGTCTATGGAGAATGATAGAAGTATATGCCTATGAAGACTGTTCAGTCCCAGGCACAAGTGTAGGAATGTGGTTTTTTCCTTCTAATTAGTATTGAAGCTAAATTCTTCCTTAACTCTTTATCTTACTGCTCATTTGAATTTCTCAGAAGCATTCATTTTGACTCTAAGAAAAGCCATGATTCAAATCCTTGCAGCTTTGCTGATGTTCAGATTAGATCTCCTCGTGGCGCAAAGCGTTCCCCAGGACAGCTCTGCTTAGCAGGATGCAGGGTTCAGTATTTGTGTGAATCAATCCAGACCATTTCAGGGTCACTTTTAGCAAAGGAAAGCCTGCCTGTTAAGACCAGATAAGAGTGAGGTCATTGATTTATTTTTTCCTCATTATCTGGCAAGGTTTCAGTTGAAGCCTAAACTCATTATCTCTGTGGAAATACAAACAAAACTTGGTCCCTTGAAGCAAGTTAATTTAGTTTGAAAACAGTTAGGGAGTTACCTTCTGAATTCAATTAGCTAATAACTCCTGATGGGTAAAGGTCACAGAAGAGCAAGGCACTGTGCTGGTTTAAGTTAAATGCAATTCTAGGTAATATCAGAGCAGCACTTTTCCCCTTCTTACTGCGTCATGGCTGCAGCTTCTGGCCACCATCTCCAAATTCTCTGTCAATAAGAGAGACAAATTGATGCCAGAAGGGATCACCTTCAGGGATGAGAACAGCAGCAGTACCTTTGAGCCACAGCTCCTTTATATTGTGTCTTCCCTTTATATTGGAAGTAAATCAGCAGGGGAAGACCCTCCCCCTTTCAACCACACTGAATGAAGCCCCTCTACTCACCCATGTTAATCAAAATAATGCGTACATTAAAATCCAAATCCCTGTCTGCAGCAAGATGCAGTCAAACACAGAATTCACTTTCTATCCCCAGCTGTAGAGATGGTTCTTACAAGGACTGATGCTGTAGGAGAGCCTGTGTTTCTGCAAAAGATATGACACTCGTGGACCACCAGCTGCAAGAGGCTGTTTCAGGCTGGGCTGGGAAAACATTTCCAGCTTAACATCCAAGTTAGAAAATAATACTATGATAGAAACACTGACAGGCTTGATCACAGTATAATAACTGTTGGTATTACTACTATAATAGAGGGGAAGTAAATGGTGGAAGGGCGGCACATTTTAATTGTTCTCTCAAGGAAACACCGGGCTCTGAACTACCGTAGGCAATCATGAGCTACAAGCAGTTCCCTCTTAGAGAAACAATTTTTCATTTTATAATGTGAAAGCAAATTTCTTGCCAGTATTACCTCAGGTCATTAGCTGTATTGTAATTCTTGTGTTTTTCCAAACTGATTTCCCCCTTAATTTGATTTTGAGCAGCTGATTAAATTTTCCCTCCTTGAAGAAGCAGACATTCAATTTAACTCTAGTTCAACATTCTCCTGGTATCAAAATACAGTTCTCATGGTCACACTTATAGCTGCAGAACAATTTTGTCACTGCTTTAAAGGGGCATTCTCTAACCAATGACAGTATGTTGGCTTGCTCCTGCACATCCACGTTATACACAAGCTCAGATAGCAGAACAATAAAGTGCACAATGCAAAAGGTACTCTTCAGACAACTACAAATCATTGCATTACAGGATGTAGGAAAACCCAATGCAGAACTGGTATTCATTCTACTTACATATCCCACAAGGAACCAAACTCCATACCCAGAGGCATGGCTGCCCCTGGTTCATTACTGTAGTCCCCAGGGCTCTCACTTTCTCAGGTGGCTGGATCAATGAGACCTTCCAAATACGTTCTCTTTCAAGACTCCGAGTGGCCATCCAGGCTGGGTCTTAATTATTTAAGTAGAGATCAAGTCTTGGGACCCTGTGGGTCCCTGAGCTATTTTATGTGCAAAAACATAAAAAATCATTAAACAGAAACATTATGCAGAAGAATTCTATTGGATCAGATCAAAGGTCCACTTAGTCCAGTATTCCACCACTGACAGGAGACAGCAGGAGATACCAAGGGAAACAATTTTTAAAAGGGGTAACCATGCAGTCATTTTCTCCACTCTCTCCTCCCCACATCCAGAGCCTGCCACGCAGGCAGCTTCTCAGGCACAAATGCCGTCTTGTTGCCTATTAGTCCCCGATAGATTTTCTTTTTCCATTAATTCACCTGGTTGGTTTTGAGCCCATCTAACCTCCTGACACCCAGCAGATACTGTAAGACTGGGTCCAGTTTAATCACACACCACAAGGACCAAGTTTGCTGTTGTTTGCTTAAGCCACTACCCAGTAATTCCACCTGATGTCCCTTGTTCTTGTTCTGGGAGAAACGCAAACAATCATTTGCTACTTATTTTCTCCATGCCACTCATGATTTTAAACACTGCTATCGCATGCCTTTCCACCTTCCCTTTTCCCATCTAAAGAGTCTATTAAATCAATCTCAATTCAGAAGCTGTTCTTTGTTTGTGAAAACACTTGTCAGGTTTCTCTGTCCCCTCTGAACACTGCCATACCTTTTCTTAGACATGGAGACCAGAACAGCACACAGTAATCAAGAGGTGATGCACAGCAAAATAATTATTTTGTTTGCTGTGTCTTCCCTAGCAATTTCTGACAATCCATTTGCTTTTGAGCCTTGCTCTGCCCACAGCCAACATATCTTAGAATTACTGACAGCTAATCTGAGCTCTCTTCGCTGAGTCACAATAGGTGGTTTAAAGCCCATTTCAGCATTGTACAGTAAGGTTTATTTTTTCCCATGTGCGTTATCTTGTGGTTATTGCCACCAAATGCAGGCTGCAATTTTAGTGCAATGCCACTTGCCACGTTTTTTAAAGTAGATTTTTATTTTTCCTACCCTGAATAACTCAGTCAAAGAAGCATCCAGCACTATTTAGGACATTTTCCAGACCACTTATGAATATACCAGACATCACAGAACTCAGTGCAGATCCCTGTGGGATTCCACTTGTTATCTCCCACTGAAATACCTGACTGTTTATTCCTACTCCTCACATCATTTCCAGCAGGGAACTTTCCTTTCATCCTGCTACTGTTTTGCTTCTTTAGGATCTTGCGACTGAGGAGCTTATCAAAAGCTTTAGGAAAATCTCAGCACACTGTACCAACCAAATCACCCTAATCCACACTCGTGTCAGTGCTTCAGACAAAGAGCAGTGGATTTCTCTCAGACACGATTTCTCTTGACAAAAGCCACACTGACATGTTTCCAAAGTCCTTTTCAAATACAGGTGTCAAATTGCTGTTTTCCCTTTCTGTGGGACAGTAAATATGTGTGGGGCGGGGGTGCAGGAGTTCCTGTTCTGCTGCTGAAAGTTGGCTGCATCTGAGTGTGCAGAGGTTGCAAAGACCAAAAGTCCCTCCAGCCCTAACCATGCAAACAAGACCCCGCTTGCTCTTCTGCATGATGCCGAGCACTGCTTCTGCAGGGATTCCCCATTCAGTGCCTTCAACACGCAGTCACTCGTGCTGCTTTACAGTGGCAGAATCCCTCCCATCATTCTCCACTAACACTCCTGCTTTTTTCTGCAGCGGTTCAGTTCTGTGAATTACTTCCACACTTTAGTGCCCAAAACACCCCCACAGAATAACCTTTCTCTCAGCAGCCAGATCTCTCCTGCAGCCAGGCTGCACCTTCCTTGTGAACTCAGGCCTTTCTGGAGCTCACAGAGGGGGCCAGGACCTGCTCTCACAGGGGAGAAGCCCCTGCCTTTCTCCCCCACATTCAGCCGTCCCTGAAGAACATGACATGATAGAACAATCTTTTAAGAAAATTTAACAAAACTCCAAATTAAAATTCATGTGGGTTGCCCAGTGAGGAAAATTTTGAACCCACAGAACTATACCGGTGGTTTCTTTTACAATCACAGATTAATCATCTTAGTGTTGTGGCTACTCATGTAAAGCCTGAGGCATTAATTAAATTAATGTAAGCGACAGAGTTTCTCTAATAACATTCAGCTATTTGACAACAGATCTGGTAGTTATTTCAAATTGTTTTGGTTATTCCAAATAAAATTTAGCTATGCAAACACCCTTGGTTCTTAATTTTACCTGGGTTTATGTTATTAGGCTTATTCTTATCTTACTCTTATCCCTTTACAGATTTTTCATTTAATGCCTTGGAAAACATAAATGTGCACATTTCAGTGGCAACTTAGCTTTTCAGAATATATCCCAAGTTCTTAGAGCTGTACATAAAATCAGTTAAAAATCCACCAGGATCTTAGGCACTGCTTTGCATGTATGAGGTGCTATCTGTAAAAGAATTAAATCAGAAAATTCATTACAAAATGTGAGAAATGGCCCAGAACCTCCAGTCTAGTGTATGCTGAAATTTATGAAGTGGTGTTAAGGGAAAATTGTTTCCAGAAGGCATCAGATAAGATATCAACGATAAATACTTCCAAACAAGGAATTGGAAAACAGACACACAGTGATGCTCAAAATATGCCTTTTTAATTCCAGGTACCAATGCTCTAGTTAACAGGTAGATCTGTATTCACTCATGCGAAGTGAGACCAGGAATTAAAAATGTTCCTGTGCCTGAAAACAGATATTATGAAGTATGTTAATAGTAATGGAGTATTCTCAACTGAGGAGGTGAAACCTTTCAGTGGAAGAAAAATACTTGAGTTTTTTCCCTGACACACTTAGGTGTCTGTGTGCATACATGTACATACAGAGGCCATGTGAGCTCATGGAGCATTGTAAAAGGACAGGCTCTGAGTTTCTCAGTCTTTTTAATGTTGAAAGATCAAACAGCTAAGGTGGCACTACTTTCCTGCTGTGAAACACCCTCAAATGTTTCCTTTCACATGAAATGTCTTTTGAGCAGGACCACTTACGTCCCTGGGGCTACAGTAAGTACCACTAGGCAGTAACTGGTATCATTCACTGCAAAATTTGTGTACAAAAATCTCCCTCCACAGCACTGCAGAAGCCAGAAGGACACATGTATAACGAATATTTCAGTACTTAGCACTCATAAAGAAAGGAAAATTCAGGAACTATAGATCCCAAACCCAACCACATTAAGACAATCACTGCACAGAAACAGAGCTTGAATGAACAGTTTCCAACTAATTAAAACCTAATAACCATAGCAATGTTTCCAGCTCTGCATGCTTCACTAAACATTTCAATTTTTCCACTAACTTTCATTTCATATATTTTAGCAATATTTGTGTCTCTTGATGCATTGCTGATGCTCAGATTCAGTTCAGTTTTCCCAAGTCTTTATTCCACACTAATTTCCTCAGGTGCCTGAGTCAACCTTTCAGAGATGATGTTCTTCCAAACCCAAGCCTGGTCCAGCTGTTTTGAGGTATTTAACCAGGGCAGCAGGATCCGCTGGGCTGAGTGGGAGCAGGGTAATGCTAGACTCCTCCTGGTGATGCCTGTAACCTCATTTTCTCCAACCAGGCTCTGAAAACAGCCCTGACCCTACTGCATCTTCTCAGCAGCAGTTTTCTGCTGGGCAGGGGAGGGTGCAAGGAGCTGCTGGCCTCTCCCTCAGCCAGCCCACAGCAGGACAAGCCTGCGGGCACAGCAGGGCAGCTGTACAGACCCCACGCACTTCGCCCTTACTCAAACCTCGTGTAACGACCAAATCTGACCCATGGCAAAAGCGTCCTCCACGCTCTTCTGCATTCAGCCACCCAAAGGCTGGGCACAGTTGTTCAGGAACATCCCAGTATTCACTTGTTTCCCCAAAGTCTTTCCTCACAATTACATGGAAGCTCATCTTTCATTCAAAACAACGGCCGTCTGGGGCCTCCATGGAAACCCAGACATGTGAATCCGACATGCACACCAGGAACCAGTCAGGTCCAAAGATCTCCAAGCCTCTTCCTGCTACTGCTTTCCACCTTCCAACCTCTTAGCATCTGAGTTTAGCAACACTGCACAAGAGCTCAAGGCATGGGAGTCACCGTTTCTTTCCAGGCTTGGGGCTGTTATCTGGCGCATTCTCGGGAGTGAGGAAAGAGAGAGCGTTTTGGCTGGTCTGCCGAGAAGCAATCACTGCTGCCCAGCAAAGCTCACACTCTTCCATCGTGGAAGCACTGCTGTCACCAACAGCAGGCTTCACAACACGAATGTTCAGGCCAAAAGCAAAATCTTTACAGCTTCTGAAAAACAGACAGCCCCCCCATAGCTACAGACAGGACAGATTCCTGTTTTCTCCGGGTTGCTGCAGAAGGATTTAGTACATTTACTGACCAGAACTACACATTCTGTCATCTGAAGCCTTCTGCTTGCTCTTTATTTGCAAGTTTTCAAAGAAACCCCTCTGTGAGGAAGGACAAACTGGTGACAGTCTATCCCTCCCTCACAATAACAACCCCACAGCAGCTCTCCTGCCATTATCAGAAGCACCCAGGAGCACCAAGACGGGAACGTGAACACACTGAAGCACAAAGTGGCTTGGGATTATAATGAACTACTGACCCTTAGCAAACAATTTGGTAAATATAAACAGTGGTTTGCTGTGGTGACCTATTCAAGCATGTCCAGGCAGCAGCCACAGCAAGCAGGTGACTCTCAGGGTGTACGGCTGCTGCCTGGGGAGGAGCAGAGCACAAAGCTCATGGCACAGCCAAGCCTTTCAGTATCAATGCCAACTCACCACAACAGTTTCTGAATGGCTTTCTAGTAAGAAAGCTGACCCAATGGGTAATAAAAATTAAATTACCGAAGAGATTATGTCAGGTATTTTTTATGAGGCATTTTTAAAATGAATTATTTCTTGCTAAATACTAAGAGCCTCCAGTCTGTTGGTAACGTGGCTGCAGACTCACCAGGACAAAAAGCGTCATGTCAGGCCTCTGAGAAATGGCAGAAAATGTTGCAAACAACCTTGAAGTCTGCTTTCCTATAGGATGATCAGGAGATACAGAATCTGACTTTTTCAGTTGTTTTTTTAAAGCTGCTTGTTTCATTTCCATTAAAAATACCATCTGGCAGAAAATTTATCTCAGAAATCAACACCCGGGTCTCAGAGAGGAACTCTGCTCCATGAACTATTCTGTGTTATCAGCTTTCTTAACTGGCAACTTCAGCTCACTCAATAGTTGCACACAGCAACTATTTCAAAGAGTAGGCTTGAGGAATAACCCCTTGCAACAGCTACTTGTGCAGAAGGTCAACACATCATTCTATATATCTCAGCAACACTTACCATCTTCAAAATCTTAGAAAGTTTTAAAATCTTTTTTAAAGTAGGGGGAATTATTCGGCAGCACCTCCCACACAGTGAATGACAGAGATGACACAAATTTTGATAAGACAGCTGCAGTAGTGGGGTGGTTCAGATATACTCATCCCGATGTCCAGGGACAGGCTTTGGGTCACGCCTGGAATGGCGGAGGGAGCATTAACTGTGCTCATGCAGAAGTGCTATTTTATTTTCAGATTACACGATGGTGTGAACCAACCCAGTCCCCTTTTCATCACTTTAGACTCCATACTGGAGAAAACAGCCAGAGTATTCTGGTTCTCACTCTTGTATTATGATTTAAGTGTGCAAGTTGCACACTGTGCTTTATTTCAGGCTTCAAGAACAGCAGAAAAAAGAAAAGCAGCTGCACCCAACTGCAGCAAGTATCAGTATTTTCTAAACATTTTCATCCGTACTTTGATTCTGTAATGGTGAATGAGATTGTAGGGTATAAACATATAAAAGCTTTGCACACAGGTAATATACTTCAACTGTACTACTTGTACTTCAAGTCTACTTCAAGTATTACTACTGTAATACCTATAGTATCTTGAAATCCCTATGCTTTCACTTAAGAATTTGTAAACTTGCAAACATTCCAAACTTCTAAGAATGATGCCTTTTTTAAAAAAACAGTAAGCATGCAATAATAAATAAAACTCATAGCTATGTACCATGGGCTTTTTTTTCCTTTAATCATGGGAAAACAACAGCACTAGATTTCAAGTTTAGCTGTGGTAGATCAAATATTGACTCTTGCACAGAGGCATGGCTTCTCAAGGCCACTCGGAAAGTTGACAAATCAACGCAGAGAAAGATCTTTGACTTTAACAGGGGTTATTTTAGTATTAACCCTAAGTAATTTACACAATTTATATGCTAAATTAGACTACAGGATTTAACTGAAGGAGACTTAAGACATATACCTATGGTCGGAGAACAGAAATACTGGGTCCATTTCACTTCCAATTACTAAGAAATTTTGTTTTGTAAGGAAACCTCTAGGTCCTTGCATTAGACCAAGCAGGCAAGCTGAAATAGTTGAACCTCTGAAACATTTGCAAAATTGAGTTCGGATGGGTGAGGATGTTACCATAAAAAAAGGTAAAGTCTTCATTTACTTACAGTAATTCTAAATGGAGCACAGAGATTCCTGAAACAGCATAGAAGAACCAGGGCCTGTGCACTCCACTCTGATTAGTTAAAGTAGAGACGATAGCTTTCTGGACTGCTTCCTACACTCCCAGAAAAATGCGTGTAGCTAGCAAAAAAAGGAAGCAGAAACAAAAACCCACTATTGATTTCAGTACTCCATAGTGACCAGGTTAAAATTCATTTTCTCTTACAAATTTTCAGCTCTTTCACCAGAATTTTTATGGAGGTTTTTTTTATTATTTTTTTCTTCCTTTTTAAGAGACTACTGTAGAATCACCAGCCTCTTCACTCTCAGAGTTTATTCAATAGAGTAAACTTTTTACTGAAAAATGATATAAGCTTGATTGTTGTAACAAGTTCACAGGAACTGTGGTTGTTTGTAAGGACTGAATATAGATTTCAACTTGCATTTCCTACATCTGCGGACCTTGTATTTTAGAGAAGAAAATACCAGATCCCCAGATTTTAGGGAATTTTAGACACGTGGAGAATAGATTACTCCAATTCTTTCAATCGGTATAACAAGCATCGTACTGCCATCTAGTGAACAACGTAAAAGCGACTGACACATCAAGGTGCATAAATACTTCTCATCACAAGCCATTTTTCTCTTTCGTAAGTACAAATAGAAGAGAAAAGCAAATTTAGGTATGGAACACTGCTAGAAGAAAAGATAATATTAAAAGCTTTGCAAGATAAAAGTGAAGAGGCACAGGCAGGCCAGCATAACAAGAAGAGTTGGGAGTTCTTTACAACCACGTTATCCCACTATCCTGGGAATGCAGCCTTCTCTCCTACAAAGATCATAGGACCACCCACGCTTCAGACAACAGGGTCGATTTTTTGACATTAGCTAAATATTCCATTTTCCTTCACTGCCTAAATGCCAGGCATGTAGCACACCCATAAGCTTGAGTAAGGCTTTAGTGGCTACCCACAGAAGAGGCATCCCCCAGGCGTCACCAATAAAAACCAGCAACATCTGTCCCCATCCTGGTTTGAGAGAATATGAACTGAGGTTGCCACAGGGCTTCTTTCCATCCATGAGGCTGTGGGTTTAGGAACCTGCAAGGACAGGACACAGCTTTGCTTTGTCTGAGCAGATAGGTGACAAACTTTCCACCTTTTTCCAAAGGCTAACTGAGCCCAAGGCTTGGACCAGAGTGCTCTGGGCTCAGTTCAGATCTGAGAAGGCAGAACCAAGGGCGGGAGCCCAAGGGCAGGAGCCTGTAAACCCCTGTGAATGTCACTGATGGAGACCACTACACTTGACACAGTGGGGTTACTGCTCTGTGGGTGCAGGTCTGTCTTGGTCAGCACCACCAGACAAAGCTGGCTAGGTGATTCTGGCTAGCAAGCTCCTGGCTGGGATGGTCTCAGGGCACAGCAGCAGTGTGCTGCCAACAGCAGGTCCAGACCAGTGTTGGTTTTCCAGTGCTATTCCTCAACCGTCCTTCACAGTTCACTGACTTGTAGAGAACAGCATATGTCTAACAGGTGCTGTTCAGCACTGACTTTCTCTGTCCTCACTCATCAGTCCAAAAATTGTGCTAGTGCACAGAGATGTTTTGAGCACTTTCTTTGCATGCATACTGGTTAAAGGAAGAAAAAATGAGACAGAGCATAAACACACTTGTACCCACCCCCAGGTGACAGCCAAAGGAAAACTGATGAGGTCCTGCAAGGACTACATGATTTGTCAGCTCAAGAAGGTGATTTCACAATGTTTGTTTATATTCACAAACTCATGGATTCTGTCAGCACTTACAGAGGCAGAAGAAAGCTGGGAACAAGAGGTGCTTTAGAGACCATACTCCCCCCTCACCCAGTACCAACCACCCTTTTTTGCCATGCTCAGTCAGACACATCAGTAACACGCTCTGTCCTGTTCCTATCACACAGGCCCTGCAGGGTTTCTGACACCAATGACATCAGAAGCAGAGCTGGCTGGAGGAGAAAGGGAAAGAAATGAAGCAGAACTTTTCTATGGCAGGTGTGTTTGCAGAGGAAAAACATAAATTCATCTCCAAACACTAATGCATTCCCCAAAGGTAGGCGGCAGGAATAAACGTATCTATTATGCTTCTATAGTACAAAGTGGCAGATTTTACAAAGTCTATGTTTATATTTACTCAGCCATACTGCTTCCACTAGCTGACAACACAAGCAGCAGTCAGAAGTCAGGATGCAATTCCTGTTAAAGCAAATGGCACCACCCAGCACTTCTCAGCCTGATACACTCTTTCTTCGAGCCCTCTTTGCAGTCAGCACACACACACCTGACCCCACCACTCTGGCCTTAGTGAGAGCCAAAGAGAAGTCTTCTCTGATTGTTAATTTTAATTATGGTGATTCTGTTCCAATCTCTCTCACAAAACAGATGTTTTCTACCCTCCTTTCTCCAGCAAAGTTTCCTGCGCTATAGATTTTTTGTCATGCATGATGAGCAATGCGATATATTTGTTAAAATGTCCCTGTAAACCATGAGGAGGATAAAACCAACTGCTAGTTTCACCAGCACAATATTGAACATATGCTCCATCTGTTCCAGGAAATGGTGACAGGTATCTTGCTACAATATATTACACTAATTTTTCCGAGTGCCAAAACTGAACCATGCTCATGGGCCTGGATATGGCATGACAGGAGGAACTCTGCCTGCAGAGCACTGGGGGAAACGAAGGATTTAAGAGATTTCCCTTTACACATGGTAAGCCCTCCTAGCTTCAGAAGAGCTGTATAACAGGATGAATGTAGCAGTGTTTCTCTTATCACATTTTAACAGCATCACTAATATCACCCATTTAAACACAAAAATCAGCATTCAGTTCAAGTATTTAATCACTGGGAAAAGAAAGACTGCTGCCCATCTTCTCCATTTAGATACGCATTTAGAAGAGTGATATAAATTTGGATTTCATCTTGGATTCCATCTATGAAATTTTTCATTTTTTAATCACTTGCAGAAGTCTTGAGAGTACAGCATCAGCCAGAAAGTCTTTCTTATTGTTCTTTCGAACTCTGTTCCATGCCTATATATACTTAATCACATATAAACCTCAAATTACTGCTATTAAACTAACATTATATTCTGCAGATAAAACCCATTTTTGTCCTTCAGCATTTTCTCCACTCACAAGAGGCCTGCTTTTTTTCTATTTTTACTGCATTGATTTTACTGGCTTTCTCTCTCATTTAGAGGTACGTGGGAATTCAACTGAGGGATGTTAACATTATGCAAAGTGCATACCTTGCAACTGCTCTTTTTTTTTCAACCTCACTGTATATCTACCTTTCAAAACACTGCTATTTCCTACAGCTCAAAACACCAGCACAAAGAGAAGAGCAGGGCCAAGCAAAATAACCTTCTCTGTGAACTCACAGAGACCATGACTGTCACTTTTCTTATGAGCAGTGAGATTGAGGAAAGCTTGATATTAAATTCAGTGCTACTAGAGTTGGATCATGTAAGACAGTAATCTATCAGCACATTTTAGCAAGCTTAAATGTAAAGCTCGTCTGATTCTGAGATCAGTGGGAATACAAAGATTGTTTAAGTGCTTTTTTCCACCACAGCCAAAGTGCTTAACATGAGCACACGGGTTTTGTTCATCCTCCGTTTAATGACATGACCTTGATAGGGGAGGGCTGTCAAACTCAAACAGCAGCACTGAAAACAACAGGTTTTATCCTGCTTTCAACACTTTGGGAGGTAAAACCAGAGAATGTCCACCACCAACTCCCTGCAAAAAAAACAGGACAAGGGAATCTCATCTGTCATCAAGTCCATTTCCCCTGTAGGCAAACATTTAACAAAATTTTTTTATAATTCCCCACATGTTGATCAAGCCTGGTAAATATGCAGGTGTTTTGTTCCCATACTCATCAGAGGGTTGTTCCAGAGCCTTGCCCTTCTAACGCTCAGTAATCTTCAACCCCTTCCTTCAGGTGGGCAAATACACCCAAGGAAGATTATTACTGTGGCAGTAAAGATATGAATGGCATGACCCCAACTTGTAGAACCTAGACTGGAACTTAAAGGCAAATACCACAAGAGATGGGAAAGAAAAGGAGACCCTTCTGGAGAGAAGTCAGAGCTTTGGGAGAAAGGAACACTAAAATCATAAATTAAGAAGTGCAAGCATGCCTGCAAGATCTTGTTTCTCCCACTCCTGTGAATTTATTTTTGTAAAGTTTCTTTCTAAAGAGTGAAATCTGTTGCAGGAAACCACAAAAATAGTACGACTTTTTCAAGACACAACATACAATCACAGGTGCCTTGCTAATAGCTTTCTTCTTTTACAGAGACTTTATTCTTTGAAAATGGCCCTCAGCATTTTCTTTTGCCTCTGCTCTTTACATGCCTGTTCTGTATCATTAGGGGAAAAAAAAAGGGAGAAATTGTACTGTCCATTCTGGCACAGGTACCACACCACCCTGAAGCATTTATCACAAATCATCCGCAGAGACAGGCTGCAATGCAGACGTTCCTGACATTGTCAATCTGGAAAAAAAACAACAGTTTTCCTAGAGGATAATACCCACAGTGCACGAAGCACAAAAGGTCAACACTTTTGATAAGGGACAGCTCCAGCTCTTTCACACCTTAATTTTCAAGGACCCTGGGTACAACTTAATTGATACATTTGAAAGATGACCTGACCTGTCCCAGTCCAATAGGCATGCCTAGTTCAACCAGAATTGTGCAGCAAAGCCTTACCAACTGCTTGTCACAGCCTACTTACTGTCTTCAAAATCTTGTTATTAAATGCACTGTGGAATTACATTCTATCTATGCTTATCTGTGACAAATAAGTAACTGTTTTGTAACATGAACCACAATCTACTCAGCACTGAGGAAAATGACTTCTCACAAGGCGAACTTGAACCAAGGCATCTGGGTCACAGAGACGATCGCAGCTGTGGAGCATCTCTTCTGTGAGTTGAGGTTGTTCAGCCTGGAGAAGAGACGGCTCCAGGGAGACCTCAGAGAAGCCTTCCAGTACCTAAAGGAGGCTTATAAGAAAGATCTGGACAGACTTTTTAGCAAGGCCTGTTGTGATAGGACAAGGAGTAATGGTTTTAAACTCTATAACAGTAGAGTAAGACTAAATATAACGAATAAATTTTTTACAATGAATGCGGCAAAACACTGGTACGGGTTGACCAGAGAGGTGGTGGATGCCCCAACCCTGGAAACATTCAAGGTCAGGCTGGACAGGGCTCTGAGCAACCTGATCTAGTTGAAAATGACACTGCCACTGCAGGGATATTAGAATATATTATCTTTAAAGGTCCCTTCCAACCCAAACCATTTTGTGATTCCATAAATTAAAGCACTTAGTATTTCATTTCTGTCTAATGTTGCGGTGGATCACAGCCTGCCTGCACTCCCTGACTAGGCTGTGGCAGAGTCCACAGGGAGGGCTCGCTGGTCGGACCTTGCCGCATCTCCCTACCCTTCTGCCTAGGGCAAGAAACCCCTGAAGCTCCCAGAACACCTTTCCCTGTTCTCCCCNCGCTCCCGGCCACCGAGCTGGCCACACACAGCCGGCGAGCCGCGTTAGTCTAACACACTCTTACACAGTCACCACGTGCACTGCATGGTGCCCATTTACGTGTTGCTGCCCACATGGCAACAATTCGAGATTTTGGGCCTGAGACAGTACCCTTTTCCGCATTTCCTGTATTCATGAGGCCAGAACACACAAGCTGCACTTGGCATAGCTGGGTATGACCGCGAGTGATGCCGTGCCCACAGAACCCACGCTGCCACAGGTAAGAGAGATGATAGCGGGTGGGAAGCCTCTCACAATGATAGTTTCCTTCTGCAATCACACGCTCCGGATACGTGCGCGGTCTCTCTCCACACACACGCATTTTTCCCCTTTCTCTACACACGTACATAACTCCCCGTTTCCTCCGAGGCCGGAGCACGAGGCCGCAGCCCCGCCGGCACTGCCCGGGCTCAGCGACCGGCCCCAGGCACGGGGCAGGGCCGGGGGGCCGTGCCGGGCCCGGGGGCGGCTGTGCCGGGCTGGGGTTCCCGTACCGGGCCCAGGGTGGCTGTGCCGGGCTGGGGGCGGCTGTGCCGGACCCGGGCTGGCTGTGCCGGGCTGGGGTTCCCGTGCCGGGCTGGGGTTCCGGTGCCGGGCGGG
>VZTG01008848.1:235626-275392 GCA_013397845.1 Melanocharis versteri
CCTCGGCAGGCAGGGGAGAGCGAAGGAGCGGGGGAGGGCGGACCGGCCCCTACATTTCCATCGTGGCCACTGCCGGCGGCTCACGGGCGTCCAGCAAGATCTGTGGTTCCAGAAATGGCGAGCGAGTTCAAGGAAGCGCTTCAGGGGATGCACAGGAATGTTTTGTGCTCACACTGCGATCAGAAGCAACGAACGGGCCCCTCTGTTAACCCGCTGCCCCCGCGCCGGGTTTGGCGCTGTCGCTTGTGCCCGTGCTGTGTTGTGATTTGAATGCTTTACACGACAGACGTGGGGGCAAACGCCGCCAATCGCGTTGCTGTGAGATGTCCAGGGACACCTGCTCAAAGTCCCGTTCTGCAACAGTACGGAGAGATCACGTAGAAATGATCTTCCCTGTGAGAATTTACAGCTTTAAAAGCCTTTTCCTTTACTGAGTCAGGGCATGCGTTCTGTTTTAAAATGTTTGCAAGCAGATGCTACCAAAAAAAAAAAAAGTAGCCAAGATATTTATAACCAATACTGTTTGGTTTTTTCTCCCTTTGTAATGTAAGTTATTACAGATAGGTGTTTGTAACTGCAAAAACAATTACCTTAATTTAGAAGGGGGTCAAGAGATGCATTAGTTTGTTTAATATCTTTTCCTTCTCCCTCCTAATCTGAAGGTCCTTGTTAGACATCCTCACTAACTATATTCTGCAGCTGTGGGTTGTCCTAAGAAAAGGAGTGCCAAACAATTCAGGCACCATCCAGATAGTATTTAAGATTCCACATATTTTTCTCAGAAGCTTTTCTCTAATTTGGTGGAGATGTATGTCAGTGTCCTTGCTTGGCAAGTGTATTCAGATCACCTTGTAACTCCAGCATACCCTATCCCTTGTCTCAAAATTCACAGTGCTATGAAAATTGTACCTGGCCGATTAATTTTTAATATTTTAAATTCAAGGTTAATCCTTTCTGGTAGGAATAGTAAATGTATTTCATGCATTTCCACTGGATATTTTTTAAAAACACAGCTGTCTTCAAGTTAAAATTTGCTTAGGAGTTGTAATTTAATAAACATATGCTGCATTTTTAGGCATTTGTCTCTAAACATGTTGTGGCATGTACTTTTTGTGGACCAGAATTCCAGACACGTTTCCACGACTAAAAAGTAGCAAAGTGAATTTGAACTATCTTGTGCTTCTGGGTCCCAAAAGCTGTTCCTAACAAAACAGTGAGGGTACCTGAAGTATTGAACAGCTTCCCCTTCAGTCCAGCAGGTGCCCTGAGCTGGCGGTGCACACGTGGTTTGTTCAGTAGGCCCAGATAAGGTTTGTGTGGCCTTGATTATCAGTGATCAGCAGGGTTCATGTATGAGCACAACTTGGTCAACTTGCTTACTTTCTATGTGTGCTAAAGCCTTCATTTGTTCATCATTCTGTACCCCCTGGTTAGAGCTGGAAAGCAGTTTCCTCTTGGAACTGTGGTGCAGGTTGTTTTTCAAGCAAAAGGAAGAACAGCTGTCCTTGGACAGCTTGGTTTGAACATGGGTGTCATATTCTGACTTTTAATTGAACATTCTTTGCATTTCAGTCTCCAAGCTAGCACCTTACTGGGAGGGAACAGCAGTCATTAATGGAGAGTTTAAAGAGCTGAAGTTAACAGATTATGAAGGAAAATATCTTGTCTTCTTCTTCTATCCTCTTGACTTGTAAGTAAGAGCACTGTAGACATACTGAGTGCGCCTACACTAAATTCATAATTCATTAATCCTTCTCTTTTTTTGAGGTCTTGTATTTTTGTTTGGTAAAAATTTGGAAGAGAAGAAAGGAGTGACAGAAGAAAATACATTCTTTGCATTTGTTTTCTCATCATGCATTGGTAAAATTGTGTCACAATCTTTGTTGTAATAACTGTGTCCACTAATTTGCGTCTCCACACAAAAAAAACCTTTGTAGTTACCAGTTAGGGAGACTCTATGTTCTGTTTCATACTGTAAATCAGTGCTGCAAATAGAAGAAAGCATCCCATCTATTTTTTCTAGAGTGTATATAGTGTATCCAAGAGGTAGCATTTTCCCTTTAAGCTCATCCCGTAACATCCTAAGAGCACTTAACATTAACCTCCTTTATTTAGAACGCAGTAACTTCACAGATTGAGTGAAAACATCTCTGCTTTTTAAGAGGCAATCCCATTCTTTTCCACAAAATGAAGATGACAGAGATGCATAACTACTTTTAATATTATAACATCATTAGCTTTACCACTTTATTTCTTCTGTAGTAGAAAAAGTTGAAGACAAATTACTTAAAACTTGCAGACGTGCACAGTAACAATAAATTATAGTATGATCCTCTGAAAAAATTGGTTTATAGTGCTTAAATTCAGCCACTTAATATTCGTAAAGTCTAAAAGAAAGTAACTGTACAAGCTCTGAATCCAGACTGTAAAATAACCATAGATTTCTAGTGTTCCGAAATAATCCATTTGTAACTAAGCTGGAGTCCGAGGGTGGAGGATTCGTCAGGCAGCATTTTGGTTAAATACTTGAAGAAGCAATAAAAATAATCAAAAGCTGAAGTAATTTATTATAAATACATCATTTTAAGTTAAGCAGAGAATTTAATGGCTTTCTCATGAAATTTTGACTTTTTTCTTGTCTTAAATTTTCTAGTACGTTTGTCTGTCCAACTGAGATAATTGCCTTCAGTGACCGAATTGAAGAATTCAGAGCAATAAATACTGAAGTAGTAGCATGTTCTGTGGACTCAAAATTCACTCACTTAGCATGGTATGTCTCTTCCTCTTGTCTTTCACTAAACTTTATTCATGGTTCCAATTTAGCTGAAGAACAATACTTCCCAGATTTTTAGCCTGTGTAGGTATATCATAATGTGTGAAAGTGTGATGCTATTGACACAAATATTTAAAATAAATGTTAACCCTAGTGTGTGAAAGTACCTTGGTTTTTTAAGCTTGTTTAATGTGTATTGCTTGCAATGTCATGTCTCAGTCCAAAAAATACTACAAATACAAAAAGAAAATATTGATGAAACTATCAGTAAATGCTTCACATTGTCCCAGTTCATGAGCATGTTGGCATACAGCAAATGTGACTGATAAGAGAAAGGTCATCATTAACAGATGTGGCCAAAACCTGCAAAAGATCTATTGAACATTTTGTTCAAGCCACAAATACTGTTCATCTCCTTTGTGTGCAGAACAGAAAAAATACCACTTGCACTAAATCCTTCTGTCCATACTGATATGGTTTGTGATTTCTGACTTGTGTAGGGAATATAAATCTGTATGAGAAAATACATCTATATTTCCTTTCCTTCAAAGGATTAATACTCCTCGTAAACAAGGAGGACTTGGACCAATGAAGATTCCCCTTCTTTCTGATCTGACACACCAGATTTCAAAGGATTACGGAGTGTATCTGGAAGATCAAGGACATACACTTAGGTATTTCACTGGGTTGCAGTTCGCTTGGCTTTTTGCTGGGGTAATTCTTAATGCTTTATATTTAAAAAGCATTTGAAATTTTTCTTTGAGAGCAGATTTACTTGGGGATTCATAGAGAGCAACAAATATTGAAGGACACAAAAAAATTAGTCATAATGAGTCAGAAGAGGGGTCAAAGTTAATATCCTGTTTAACAGCAGGCATCAGCAGATACCTAGGGCAGGGCAAATCTGCAGGATTTCCCAGAACTGCAGTTGCTCAGGGACCTCCCAAGTCCAAGTAGAGTCAAGGCTAAGGTTACCTAAAGAGATACATTTGCCTAAAACTGAATAGTTTCTTTTGGGATCCCTGTAATCCCACAGCATCTGCAGCGTCTCCTGGCAGGGCCTGTCAAAGCTTAGTTTTATGTTCTGCAAAGAAATATCCCTTTTTGGTTTTAACTTTGCCATCTGATACCCAGGTAAAGAATAGTAGGTTACTGGTGGTGGGTATTGTATGGTGTTTGCAAAGATCAGATTCCTCCCATCCAGCAGACATAAAATACTGCATGAAACAACACTATCATTAATTCTGTTTCCTAACACACACACACTTTTTTTTCCCCACAGAGGCCTTTTCATTATTGACAATAAGAGAATCCTTCGACAGATCACAATGAATGACCTTCCTGTTGGGAGATCAGTGGATGAAACACTTCGTTTAGTACAAGCATTCCAGTACACAGACAAACATGGAGAAGGTGCTCTTTTAAATATTGCCATATCAAAGATTGTTTTACTTAGCCTGGAAGCTGTATTTGTAGCTTTTTGGAGGAAAGATGCTCAGTAGCATTAAGGACTGGCCTCATGCAGTGTCTGAAAGTGGTTTGATTGCCCTGCTTGATTCCATAGTCCCAGGTCCTTAGGTTGTTTCTAGAATAGTAATTTACATTTTGCTTCACATCCACAAGAATGAGAGCACAAAGCACTCCTTAGTCTGAATTTTGGCATTATGTACCATGTGTCACAAGCATAAATTTGTACAAAATACGAGGCTGTGAAGAATGAGGCCCAATATTTCAGTACATTTTTGCATAGTAAAATAATGTAGACGCAGGCCATCCTTGTCCTGTGCCATTCAGTGAGGACCTGTGACAAGTAATTGAGAGTGTTTCATGTCAAGATACCTGGTGATACTGTGGAAATTATAGCACCATTACCTGTCTTTTCTGTATAAGTGCTGTGTGATCATCTTTCCCCAGCAAAGAAGTTTTACTGTCTTCAGATCATTACTTTGTATCAAGAACTCTTATTCCTCCAGTTCAAGCACGGGGTGAACTTTTCACATTTCTTTAAATAATTTATTTGAAGATCTGTTTAAATATGAATACACATTTAGCAGCTTAACTTCCAGTTCAACTCAATGTCACCAGGCATTTGAAAGTACCTTTATATGAAGGAACAAATCATTATTTTGCTGTGCTGTACAGACTTGAAAAAATAGATGCTGATACTTAGGCTATGCATGTCTGACTAAGGAAATTTACCCACATTTAGTTACAAAGCCAGCGTACAGAATGTTGTTTTGCAGTGTTTCCAGAATACCACATTTTTTCCCAGCTTTTACATGAACGTTGAGGAGAGCCTCTGTGAACACCTCATGGGTTTCTTTGCACAGAATAACAGTTCTCCACAATTCCTACTAGCATTTGGGGCATTTTGTCTGTCAGCATGTCTTAAAGCAGTATAATGTTGCATAACTGCTTGAGCTGAAGGCTCAGAGGGAGAGCTCTGAACAGATGAGAGCTTTACTCCAGAACATGCAGCTGTACAGGTGGTCCCAGGGCTCCCAGCCACACTGTGGTAAGCACATGCTGTGATCCCTTTGCTCCTAAGCAAGGCTACAAGTAAAATCAGTCTCTTGTGGAATCTTTGAACTGATCTCTTTGCTAAAAAATGCCCCTAGTTTTGGTTTTAAATAAAGAAAAGTAGGTCTCTGGGTAGTCACCTGAATTTTATTACAGAACTTCTGTTTTTACTAGAATAGGTGTTCAGATACTGCTTTGCCAGTACTTCATGTAGAAGGGCACAAGAATTAAACTAAGGCATAGGCATCCATCCAGAGAGCTGCAGTTTTCAGGTAACAGAAGTGGAGGGTGGTGTCAGGTATAAACTGCTAGGTCACCGTCCCATGTGTAAAGAAAACTGCACATTTAATAGTTTCATATATTGACATGTGACACTTCATGGTGTTTTACTTCAAGGGTAGAAAGAGAATATTAAGCTCACAAAAGTCAGTGTGTGTAAAAATACTTCAGCTAACTTTGTCCCTTTTTTTTTTTCAGTTTGCCCTGCTGGTTGGAAACCTGGCAGTGAAACAGTAAGTCACATAGTTTATAGTAACATGCATGTACTACTAGCAAGCACTCAGTTATCATTTCTACTAGAGCCAAATCCAAAATCTTAGCAACTTTAAATGAGAAGGTATGAGTAATGTCACATTATTAAAGTTACAGCTTTTTGATTACTACTGATTTCTTTAGGGGCTCGCTTCCCTCACAGTAGACATGTTCCAGTTGTTTCAAACTCTTGGTGTGTGAACAAAATTCTCTTGATCAGAAGTGAGTTAGTGATCAAGAACTTTTTTCCTGTTAACAACTGATGAGGGGAAGTTGGAAACTCCAGAGTTTGTTGTATCTTCTTGGTTATTTGTCCATATAAATTCTTGGTGAGGTTGGTTCTTACTGCAGATCCTGGGCACTACCCAAAAAAAGATAAAAGTTCCCAGGCTGCTGTAGTATGTGCCAGAGCCAGTGCCACTATGAGCACTCCAGCAGGGAGCACTGCTTTGCTGTGCAATTGCTCTCCCTTCTTTGTTACTCCTGGGCTCCATGTGACTGCAGGCAGAGGAGCCAGAGTTCAGATAAACACTCATTGAACTTGTTTGTGTTCCCTGCCCAGAGCAAGCCTCTGCAGAATAATGAAACTTTCACCAGAGGTCTGAGCTGCCTCGTTCAGATGAGATCACTGTCATTTATTTGGGCATGTGGCTTCCTTCTGAACCATCTGGTGATGACAGAGCACTGTTGTTAAAGAGCTGGATCAACAAAAACCAGGTCCCAGTAGCCTCTAAGCAGTTAGTGAGCATTGTACTTGATAGTAAAAAACAGTGGAGTGTTAAACCATGTTTCTTGCCTGGACGTGAAAATTTCCCAGAATGACTGGAGGCTGGGAGTCAATTTTTTCAAGCTTGCAGAGGAGTGTCATATTGGGGGAAGCTGGATATTAAGACTGTAAAGTGAAAGAGGGCTGGCTGGCCCAACATTTGTATTTTGGCACTGAAAACTTCTGCCCTCCATAACTAGGATCACCTAGATAACATGACATTGATATATTTTCTAAAAATCAGTCTTACAATGCTGATATTAATAGCTCCAACACTGCAGATTTAATAACCTAAAGCAATACATAAGCATTCTCCGCCTCCTCTGTGCAAAACATGCAGATAATAGCAAAGTAGTTGAAAAAGCCTTTCTCAAAGATGTAGTTATGCCTTCTAAATGTGTTTGATTTAATTAGATCAAACCAGGGGAAGCCATGAGAGTGTGGTGGCCAAGGGAAGAACTGTAAGTAAATTCCAAGCCTCTAGATTACAGACATTAATTTATCAAAATATCTTGCTTTTGGGGCAAGCTGTCAAAATTCTTCCTTTGGTAGGCTGCACTCTCTCATGCCTCAATCAGTTGAATCTCTCTGCTACTGCTGTTAGGTACCTTTAGAGATGAACAGTAATCTGGTACCAAATCAACTGATAAATTACTCTTCAGTGTTGCTAGTGAGTTGGCAGTAGCATCTTGCTATGAAATACTGTGCTGTTCTGGCTTTATAGTTTGTTGTGTTTTCATAGCTTTGGTTTTTGACTAACATTTTCGTTTTCTTTCTTGCACAGATAATTCCAGATCCAGCTGGAAAACTGAAGTATTTTGATAAACTAAACTGAGGCTGCTTGTGTTGAATTAAATAGGTCACGTTCAACTTGATTTTTGCCAATAAAATTTCATTAATTTTGGTACTTTTGTGAGTTTGATTAATATGTAATGGCAGTAAAACATTAAAGGGCTCATTGTTTAAACAGAAGTCTAACCTGTGTGAAACACAGGTACCTCATTAGTTATCAGAGAATATTCTTATGAAATACATGTTTTCTCTTTAGGTTTTATTTAGATGCTCAGTCTTCCCCAAATCCACTTAGCATCTTGGGCTTAGATTCATGACTTTTGCTATTAAAAGAGTTCTTAATTTCTGCAAAAATCTTGCGTGTTTGGTCACATTCTAGAAACTACAGCTAGAAAAGAGACACTTGGTTATGGTACATATGGCTGTAGTCCAGAGGCAATAGCAGCTAACCTAAAAGCCAGGAATAAATTACAGTTGCTGAATTAAATTTCCAGTCTGTGTAAAGCTTGAAAACGTTTTTCAACTACTAAGAACATACCCTACACTATATAAATCAGTACATCTGCACTGAAAAAACCACAGCTGTACCAGTTCATGTTTGAAGGGCTGAACCAGTAAATTTTTCTATGCTTGAATTTGCAGTGTATTTGCTGATAAGATCGATTCTCTTTCACACTTGCTGAGTTTTATCCCTGTCCCTACACTGTAAACACACGGATGTGGTGGACAGTGTCCTGTGCCAATCCACTCCGTAACTGTGCCTCCTAGTTCTAAGGGAGTAGTTGTAGTCTTTCCCAAGATAAGTGCTGACATGTGATCATCAGAAACTCTTGTGGCTGATGGAGGTGAATTTCTTCTTTCAAGGGAAAATAACATCTCCATGTAAGATATACTTGTGTGCACTGGAGAACCCTTTCCTAAGGATGTCGTCTTGCGTCTTCCCACCTCTTCCTCTTTTTGCCACGGTATTCTATAGAGTCTATGCAGCTGGAAAAACAGCAACTGAAATGTGTGTCAGCTTTTCACCAGGGTCATCCTTCAAAAGGCAACAGACACCTTCCTGCTCCAATCTGCACCACTGCATTGTTATTCTAGATTGGATCCCACATGCCTGAGAACTCGCTTCCCCTTCCCTCGCCAGACCATACAATTCCCTGCCCTAGACACAGACACTTCACTACAGTTCTGCAGAACTAGGCCAGGAGTTGTATTTGCACTGTGAAGTTACATGAATTTGTGGACTTGGGTGAGTACTGAGCAGGTCTCCATGTTAGTCACTGCAGACAGCAGAAGCAGCTGCTTCACTTCACTTCAGCTCTGATGCAAATAACACCTACGCACATGCCACGGGCAGAGGGAACCACAGCCAGAGCAAGCAGAGCTCCACTGAGCCTCAGCCTCCCTGTCCCTGTGAGGTCTGGGGAAAGAAGGAGTCCCTCATCCCATCTAGAGGGTAACAGAAGCAGAACAGGATCAACACCAAACCCCAAAGGCTGCTAACATGCTGCTCCAGCCTGTGATCACAAAGAGCAGAGGGCAGCATGTAGAGAGGTGCTTTCTCACATAACTAGGATGTAAATCACCTTGAATTTTACTCTGGATTCTGTTTACATCAACCCTGAAGCACCAAGAACAACACACAGAATGTTCAAATAACTCCAAGCCACTGCAGCGTGACAAATGTGGGCCCAACTATCACATGGATATTCAGCAGCAGCCCGAGGCACAGAAGGAACACAATGCCTGTGCCCCCTTTAGAACTGGTGCCTGTGCCCTGCCCCCCAGAAGCCTTGTCCACCTCTCCAGCCAGGTGGCTCTCAGGCACACCTAATGCTCTCCCAGCTGCAGGAACCCCTGGCACTGAGCCAGCCAGTGACACCTGATAAAGACAGAGATGAATTATCAGCCACATGTTGAACACGCTCCACCCAGCCCATGGCTCCTTGCAGAGCCCAGTGAGCAGCGAGTTACAGCATTAAAGCCACAGGGTGTATCACTGCAGCACAGTCAGCACCAAGAGCAGCAAACTACAGCAGATGTCAAAAGCTGTCAGAGCCTGAGCCAAGAACAGAACGCAGTGTTGAGAACACTTAGGGACTGAAGAAAACGGGGGCCGTCTGCATGCTTTGACCATTGCAAATTTAGGCCACAGCACCATAGCTGTGTCAAGGTTTTTATAAATGCACATTTACATTTTAAACATGTGGTAAGGGATGGGATAGGGATTTTTTTTTTAATGCAGTTCAGTGGGGATAAAAAGTATTAGGGAAATAGGGAAGTAGTCCTTAAGACTTGAGTTGCCATGTGATTGTACATATTTGAAATGAATAAATGACAAAGCAGTCTGTTCTTCCAGGACTCTTCACATGAGGTTTGAAACAGTGGAAAACTTAAATTTCATGCATCTCTGCTTTCCCAAATGCCAGGATATATTCAGGGGCCTCTCTTGGAAGTGCATAAAATGCAGATACCATTGTGAGCCTGTCTTCTCAACAGAAAAAACAAAAATGCTCCTGCAAGACAAGTAATGACTAATAATGAGACACAGTCTTCGACTTCCTCTGCTATTTTGGGCAAGCCTCCCACACTCCTCTACTGCCCCCTCAGCTGTTAAACTATATATGGTGGTGAAGTCTGCAGATGAAAACCACTCATCCAAAGAAGGATGGATCTAGCTGAGACCTGAATGTCACTTCCAGTAGTATTGAAGAAGCATTAATTCAGATAATAATAACAATGGCACAGATTTTTTATGTTATTAGCTGATGTAACCCTCTGCAGCCTTCCTGGGTTACACCCATTCCTTGCCCACAGAAACCTCTTCCTCTGCAAACTCAAGTATATCCAAAAAATAAACACCACGTTGCTGGGAGCCTGTACTGGTATTAGGTTTACAGTTGGACTCAATGATCTTAAAGGTAAGACTTTCCAACCTGCCAATGCCCAGCAGTGCCTCCAGCCTCATGGACAGGAGCCCTGCAGGAATGAGGATCTCTGCTGGCAGAGAAGTGCTCCAGTATATTTTCGGTGCAAGTCTGGTCATCCAACTACACCTTCTACAAAAGGAGTCCCCAATTTCTCTTTCATGAAAGCTGAGCATTTACCCTTTTATCTTCCTGTAAGCTTGTGCCTAGCCCATGAAGAAATGATCTCTCCCATGCATAGTTAAGAATGCAGTCAGAGGAGGATCAGCAATCAAACCAGTGTCACCAGACAAAGGCTGGACCAGACATGCAGTAAAACCAATTGAGCATGCAGTGAGTTTAGAGTGGGTTTCTGAACTAAAACTGCTGCTCAATGGCCCACATTGCACCAGCTCCTGCAAACTTCTTCCCAGAACGCTGTACAATGTGACATGGCTGCAAAAGAATGGTTTGTATTTGAAAAAGGGCTACCAGAAGCTGTTACATGAAGTTTGAGTAATTTTAGGGGTTTTTTTAACCACAGAAAAACAAAAACATTTGAAACAAGGCACTCCTTTGAGCACTGAGTTCAACCAATCCCACAGAAATCTCCTTTTATATCACTATTAAGTGAGAGGGTAAAGGGTGGCAATCCTGCTCCTCCTCACTGTATTCCAAGACATGAACGGCACAGACATTTGCTTCCTGCTACAGAGCCACAGTCTTAATTAATTATACAGATAAGCTTACTACAAATAAAAAGATTTTCTAGCAATTCATCTAGGCTTCTGTGGTAATGGTTAGTCACCTACAGCAGTGACAGACTGGATATAAGTTGCAACATAAACCCAACATGAATTACTATGTTGAAATATTTTAATTCTAAATGTGAGATCTGAGAACATTTTTCTCACACACATAAAGGCACAAAGCAGCATGCATACCTTTGAACAAAGACACCAGAGAGGGTGACAACTTGCAGTTACCATCTCAGAGTAAAAACTATGTTGAGTACATATATACAGCAATAAACAGAAAAGCATGTTTCTTTTACATGTGTGTGCATATATATACACACACACATTCTCTGTGTCTGTACATACATTCTGTAACTACTGGCATTGTGGTATGTGATTAAGTTATCATGAACTTTGAGAACACATCAATTCTTCTAAGCATCTTCATTTGTGGCATTCATTTTCTTCACTGTGTCCAGAGGTTCTGATGTCACACCGTCCTCTGTATTCTATTACCTTTTCTTCTCCTCTCCAACCCCTTCCCAAAGGCTGAATTTAGAAATTATGATAAATTCATCTTTAAATGCAGCTGAAAAGTCAGTAGAGGATGAACCTGGTATCCCCTTAACTTACAAGTGTTATAAAAAAGTTATCCGGGTAGGACCACTGGGTCAGTGATAAAAACCTGCAGGTACTCAGGAGTAAAACATAGTTCTGAAATAGATCCTTTCATTTCCTGCCTTCCTATTTATTAACAGTCAACATTGACCCCTGCAGCAAGGGGGAAGAAGCTGAGATAGAATTTCAGTTCTTTATTTGTGTGGTCAGTCTAATAGAGTCAGTTTTAAAAAGGAAAAACCCAGAAAATACAATGTTATCTCCACAGCATCATAACCATTAAAGAAAAAGATTTTAACATCATAGAGCTGAGTCAGCACTGGAGTGTGGCTGAAGAGAGAAACTCTACAGAAGGAACCAAGAGCTTACCATCAGGGTAATGCATGAATCTGTTCTGGATCAGGACACACCCGTGCCTCCCCTGGAAAGCCATCTAACTCATCCGATACAGCAGCTGAATCTTAGGAAGGAAAGGCTGATGCATAACATGCTAATTATTACAATGCTCAATTACAATTCCTCACAGGAATATCAAAGAGCTGCTAGCAACCATGAACTTCATGCCATCCTAGCACCAAAGGAAACTGCTCCTAATTGTGACTATCTCAGGCTTTCTTACTCAGAAATAAAAGCTCAACATGCTGCTTTATTTTATCAACCTGCTTCATGCATCTGTGCTGATTCACATAATTCCTATTTGCTGCACCCTCTTTTAAACCTCACAGGGAAGCCAGAATCTGTTCTTGTGTATTGTAAGACATCACATTTCATTCATTTAACCACTGAACTGAACTCCTCTTTGGGTGTCCTGATCAGTTAGGACATCAATCTTGATGTGAAGGTACCAGAGATCCAGTTTCATGCTAGTGACATACTCACTGCTAAAAGCTGATGCCTCCTATCTACTCAGCTTCCTGATTTCAAGAAATTGGGCTTTATGTTCAAGAAACTGGAGATTATTAAAACTTTCTCCATTACATCGGAAACACTTCAGTATCGAGTACTCTGTTCCTGTTATTTATTTGCCATAGTTATGACCACCAAGGTGTCCCCTCTGTGGTGGGGAAGTACCCTGTCCTTCAGAGATAAACTTGACAACCTTTAGAGCTGTGCAATAGTCATACTGCACTACAGTCCACCAACAGAACAGATAAATAATCCAGCTGAGGAGGAGACTGTCCTCTAGCTGTACCACCCCTCAGTGGGATACAGATCCTCCCATCATTCAGCTTGGGAGCTGCTCAACACAGATTCTTGGGACCCCTAACTGCAGCACCAAACATCACCATTACCATTTGGGCAGCATCTTACCTTTTTTGTTCCCAATTAATAAACTAAAATGTTCTGTTCTACAATGCCATTTCCCAGTCCCACCCAGTCTCACCAATCAGACCTCTAGTCTCCAAGCCAGGAGAAATAATTCACTAAGGAACTAATAGTTATATATTAAAACAAACAAAAAGTTAGAAGTGGCTGGCAAGGACACAAACAGAGTGCCAGAAAATACCATCTGGCCACCTCATTCCATTACAAAAATCAGCTTTCTCCCAAGGGAACATGAAACCATCCAAACAGAAGCTGCAATAACCTTGTAAAATCCCCACTGATGAGAAACACCTGCTTTCCATTGTGCACACAGTAGTAACTTCTGAGTCTCTGCTGCTGCTTAGATGCACGTGTCCTTGTTCAGAAAATAATTTTATGACCCTTAACCTAATTTACACAAGAATGTAGGTCAAATTGCTTCACCTGTGTGTATCTACTTATTGCACACCTTTTTCTGACAGCACTTCTACCCTTTATCAGGGAAACACAAAGGAGAACTACCAAGGGAAAGGCAGCAGATGGTGACAAGACAGAAAAGGTTGTAATGACATCTCTCAAAGTAGACAAAGAGAGTCTATCCAAAGCCTACTTTTTTCAGCCTCTTTTTCTAGCATTGGCATGTAAAAGATTTCAAGAAATTCTCGTAGCAAAGAATAAAAAAATCCAAATATATGCAAACACATGAAAAGTACGGAAAAGGCGGGTTTTGGTTTGGAGTTTGGGTTTGGTTGGTTTGGTTTTGGGTGGTTGTTGGGTTTTTCTTTGAGTATTACAAGCACCTGTCCATCAGCCACCTCTGGTGACAGCTCTTGCCAAGACAGCATGCTGCTGCACTGCTGCTGCAGCACCCAGTGCCTGTCACATTTCTTTCATGACTGCAGTAAAGTGTCGCTTCCCATCTAAATACAACATGGACTCTGAAATAAAGTGGAGAAAAGAAAGAACCACATTAGTAACTTAGTATCAATACTGGGCAACTACAACTACACAGACTGGCAAAAGTAAGAAGCAATCCACACTGTCATGAAAGCATAAAATATATGTGGTTTGCCATGAAATCCTGTTAAATTATTCAAATGCCAATAGTTAATCTATTAAAATGACCAGTGTTCCAAGAGAAAGAAATTCTTATTTTTTACAGAGTTATGATGGCAACATACTAATGGGATACTTGCCTCCATATGTCTTAGGTACAACTTGTGGGACCTCATTTTCTGATATAAATGTAAAATGGAAAATATTGGTAGTATGGTGCTCCCTGGTATTTGCATTGTAAACTTCAGTGTGTACTCGAATCTGGATGTAGTTTTTTTCTGTGTAACAGACCTACACAGGTAAAACAAGAGTTAGAGCTTGTAATTTATCACCAGTGCTGAAAACTGTCACAGATTTCATTACACCATTTATCAAAATGTCACACACTCTCATAACACACTGTTCACTATCAGTGACTAACACTGGTGACAGCAAAGGCAAGGTTTGCACCTTTTCAAAAGGAAATCAACTCCTACCTGTCCAGAAAGCAGTAGTAAGGATCCAACTTCAACTGGCTTCTGAAACATGATATCGTCAACAGATACGATAAAGGGTCTGGAACCACTGAGGAAGGAAAAGAGAATTTTTTTCTCAAGAATAAAAAGGATGTTTGGAGATATTTAAAATATCTACTTGTCAGCATTTTAATGAAGGGTTACTAGAGAATAAATCTCTTCCTTAAACAGAGGCTACAGGAAGTGTTAAGGAGTTATGTCATCACTGGAGGAAATCTCTCACACCAATGAAGTACACACTTTCTAAGGATACATTATTATTACACCATTATTGTATCTTATGACTTACACTTGCTAGACAATCTTCATGCCATCATTGGTCAGGCCCCAGTTTTTCAAGCACTGACACAAACCACTTAACTTTATATCAGGCTTTGCATACCCCATTAAACTTTTACATAGACCTTTGCCGGGTGATGACTTCAGTCACACTTCCTAAGCTCAAGCAGTTAATAGAAGAAGTTCAGAAACCATTCCTCTTGTGTACTGAATGCAAAGATGTAATATTTATTTGATAGAATGAATATGTTATATGGTTAAAAAGTCCATTTCAATAGCTTGGCATGATAAAAGAAAACAGAAAATGGATGTATTTTCTATCTTGACAAGTAATGTGTAAAACCCAAGCTCCAAGGAGTAAGATGCCGATCCCTCTGTAAATATGATAGATGCTCCAAGTAAAGCAGCACTGTGCACTAACAGTGCATGATTCTACCAGACACCTAAGTTTCTTCAGCTCAGATTGTCATTAGGCTGGTTAGCTTGGATTCCCAACCTCTGTGTATGAGCAAAATGCTCTGGATTATATAAATATTGCAAGTCCACAACTCACCCATAGCTGCAAGCAATTGCCCATCCCAGTTCAAATGCCTTTCTCATGAGAAAACCCCCAAAGATCCTATTGAAGATGTTCCGTTCCTGTACATAGAAACAAATACCAAATTCTTTTCAAAGCCTTGTGTTGAAGTCTGCACTTCAGTTCACAGTATTTAACAGAAGTCCCAACGCCTGAATATATAAAAAGCACTACTGAAATATGTATGTAAAATTCAAAATGCCCAAGGCAACTTTACTTTATAGGAGCTCATCTGACTAATTTGACAGCATAAGACAGCAACTCAAAATTGTATCAGCAACCAAAGGCCAAACCTTTGCAAACACTTTGCAAAGGAATTTCTTTACACAGAATGAACAGCCCGGTAAGAAAACAAGGTCATTAAAAATAGTCCATTTTGCAGTGGCAATCCATACAAATACTAAAAAACTGGCAAAAGAAACTAGGCTCTAAATTGCAAGGACTGCAGAAGCCAAACAAAATAATGGTTTGACTAATCTTAGACAAAAATTCATAGAGTCATAGAATGGTTTGGGTTGGAAGGGATCCTAAAGATACCTAGTTCCAACCTCCCTGCCATGAGCAGGGACACCTTGAACTAGACCAGGTTGCTCAGAGCCCCACCCAGTCTGGCTCTGAACATTTCCAGGGATGAGGCATCCACAAATTCTCTGGGCAACCTGTCCCAGAGCTTTACCACAATCACAGTAAAAAATTTCTTCCTAATATCTGCTCTAAACATCTCCTCTTTCAGTTTAAAGCCATCACCCTTTGTCCTGTCACTACGTGTCCCTGCAAAAATTCCCTCTCAAAGTTACTCCTTAAGTAACTTTCTGTAATTCATTAATATTTTTCACAATACCTGAGGATGGCAAATCTGCAGGCCTTTTAGCTTTGCATCTTCCATCCACACTGAATTGGGTGGTAATTTACGACTCTGGAAACTCACTGTCCTGTGGAAGAGACAATAAACTTTATAGTCCACAGAATTAGCAGAATTCAGCAAGCCGAAAAAGCATAAATAGCAAATGCAGACACACACTAAAAAAAGCCCACAAAAACACAGAACACTGAAATAAACACAAAACAGAAATGGTATCACTAAACACTGTTCCAGCTGACCTTGAAGCCTTATCTAAAGCTGTCCTTTGATTTGTTACTGCAATAAACCTATGCTCCTGATCTTTCAAAAACTTCTGCTAATGTTCAAGTTTATGTGAATGAAGAGGCTTGAGAAAGGTACATGAAAGAAAAGATGAATCACAACCACAAAGTGCACACTTTGTCAGAAAAGCCCTGCTCTGTGTTTTTAAGTCATAATAGGAAATAAAAGCACACAGTGAGCTAATAGAATAATTCAACGTCAAACATGCAGACAGTTTTTGAAGTTTTCAAACCCAGACAGAATGTGTACAAAGTACAGCTGCTAATTTTAAGGGAAAGCATGTCTGCCTTTGGTAAACAGCTTTAAAAATAACAATTATATAGGCTAATAAGTTAAAGAAATCAAAAATTATCACAAATACAACACGGCACTAATGTAATTAGACATTGTTCTATCACTGTTGGCATCAGATGACTTCACACTAATCTCAAGTATAAGAGATGTATGCTAACAACTCTCTCAAATAATGTTGTCAGGTATTGTATTTAAAACACACTGCAAGGTTATTTGGCAGAAGGTGGCCAGTTCCTGCCCTCGCAGTTTTCATAACTTTTAAATATCATGGCAGAAAACTGATTGTGCAAGTCATGACTGCAAAACCATTCTATTCTCTTATTTGGTTAAACATCATTAACCTTTTTCCTCAAAATTATTCCTAACAGCTTGTTTGGAACAACAGAAGACTCTTCTAAGAGCTGCAGATGTCACATTAAAGTTTGTACCTGCATTTCAAATAAACTGCCACAGAATTAAAATATGCATTTATTCCAGACTACCCTCTTATGAGCAGCCGCTCAAAAGGCACTTTTCTCTTCCACAAGATGCCAGTTCTCCTTCACCCCTCCCCTTCTTGCCTTGTGTCCAGTGTATTAAGGAATATGTCATGCACAATGTTTCTTTCTTCTGCAGTGGGAGCCATTTTCAGTAAGGAAGAAGTGCTGAATTCAATCCTCTTCAACTTGTTCACTGAATGTTAAAAAAACCAACAATATAATATTAAAGTTCAAAGAAAAAATAAATAATGGCTCTGAAGATTTTAACCTGAAATCAACTGTCTTTCCATTTTTCCTTTTCCCCCCGTAAGTTAAAAGCTGTAATTTCATGGTCCTATAGGTCCAAACAGAAATTTGGCTTTTAGAATTGACTGCATTGAGATAAAAAAAAAAACAGAAGTTCACTAGTACCTCACCAATGTGATGAAGAAGTTCTACACATATTTTATGACACCCACACACTGTTCCTACAGAAAACTTAAGTGCTGCCCTCAAAATACAGAACATATCTAACAAGAAACCCTACAGAGCAATCAGCTTCAGGTTTTACCAATGGTACAAGAACAGAAGTTTATGACAGAACTCATTACCATAGGTTGCAGTGATTGGAATTTTAGCTTAAAAGATCTTCCGTCCAGTTTTTTCAGTCTTCAGTGTTTTTCTAATTCTCCACTTTAAAACTCCAGCTTGAAACTAAAGAGGATGGAGCAACATGCTCCTTCCCCTGCCCTCCCACTTTTCCTGAGTTTCTTTCCCAAAGGAACATGGGCACGCAGCCAGGCGAGGAGCTGTGATGTCCTGCAGGCCCACCATGGGGTAATCAACTGGCCAGAGCATTAGCAGCCCCTGTGCTGCACTCAGATCTGAAGCAGAGGGAGCATCCTGCCAAGGGAGAAGTGCAGAGGGTGTGCAGAGCACATCAGGAGTGCCCCTGTCTGTCAGTTTAGCCAAAGAATTTCCAAGCATGTGGTAGCAGGCTTTTAAACTCTCTTACACTACTGACACAAATGAGACAGAACAAAAATCTGATTTTAAATAAATTAGGAGCATTTCTAAGTATCAGAACTCCTGAACTTTACTTCCTCCCAACTAATAAGTTGAAACTGAGGCAGATGTGCATACTATCAGGAAATATGACATACATTCCCCTTGCTTGAAGATTTCTTCCTCCTTGGGGCTCTCAGGAATGAGTGGATTAACAAATGCTGGCCTATGGACAGGAAGATTTTTTTTAAGTTACAAACTTTACAAGAATTTGTCCTGTAAATACATTATAACAGTCTTCCATTTTTGCTTACATACACAGTACAAGATGAAATTACATACTTCAGGTTATATGATAGAAATACATATGGCTGCCAACAGAACATCACATTAGCTTTAACCCTGAGGAGGCAGTTAAGTGATCCAACTACTACCTAGTGCAATCAGGAAAGAGAAAGTGACTCATCTATGGTTCTTAAGAAGCTAAAATTGTATCCATAAATTATAACGAAGATTGTTCAAGAAGAAAGCTGTTCAGAAACTCAGCAAATGAAAACATGATGATCCAGGATAGTCTAAACCAAAACCTGAGGGGTACCATTCCTCCAGGAATAGAAGAAGCATGGTTCCATAGCTAGCAAGTGTTTTTATAATCTACACGTTCCCTTGACAGCCTTATCAACAGCCAAAAGCTGTTTGCCACATGTTCTTTTATCAAAGAAGATTATGACGTGCCTTGAGCACAAATTTCTATGTTTATTTTACTGCACAAGTAAGTTTACTTTAACCTAATTATATGACATTTAATTATTTGTACAAGTAAAGACAAACACTTATTTTCAAGAGCCATTCTTCCCCGTAATTTCTAATTAGTATTTTTCTACTTTCAACATTTATAGAAATGCTGAGAACAACATACATATACATACATTCACACACACACATCCTGCTGAACAATTCACCTCTACCCTAAGCCTTTACTTGGGCTGGCATCAAGAGGCAGAGAGGATCTTTTCTCTTAGAACAAACCACTCTTTCCTGGTTTGCCAAACCTCTGGATTTTGGAGATCCACCAGCTCCTTCTCCATCACAGAGCTCATTTCCCCTCAGCTCAGGACACCTCTACATCAGCTCTCCTGACCAAGCCCCAAGCTGCTGAGATGCAAGTTTGCTATGGTCCCAAAGCCAACAACCCTGTTTCTGTGGGGCTAGAGCCAACCTAACATATCCTGTACCTCTCTGAAGGGTTTTGACCTCACATAAATACCCTCCTTATATGGACAGAATGCTTTCAAAACACAGCTGGCCTGTGGCCAGCTAGCTTGTACAACAACCACTGTAGTTTCCATCTATCTGCACAAGTCCATGTAGGCTTGTCCTCAGTCAATCTGCTGCTGTACAATTACATCAGATTTGATGTAATTATTTTGAAAAATTAGTCCTTAAAATGGGAACGATATTATAATTTATCTTCTTAATGTATAGTATATTCACCGGTTCTAGAAAAAATCTGAAGAAAACCAACCTAAATCTACTTCTAATGTTATCAGGACCACCTAATTACATCAAGTAAAACCCCTTCATTAAACACATCCTTCTTCGTTAAATACAAGCAATTATTTAAGCTAATTAGAAACAGAGAATTGTTTATTACTTTGGCAGGCTATACAGGAAAGAGGTAAGAATTACAGCCAATTTTTCTGATGCTGGAGTCATAAACCTAAACTGCAACGGAGCAGCCTTTTATTCTAATGACTAAGGAATTATAGAGAAAGTAAAACCAGGAGAATAACAAAGTAAGTGTCTGGGGTTTTTTTAAGTTCTGTGGGAATACTTACCAGTTCCATCTTAGTTACCCAAGCAAGTTTTAGCCTGAGTTATTCTGATGACACCAATCAAGTGTCTGTTAGGGAATTAATGGTATTGTTCACTCAAAGACTATTTAACCACAGAAATTCAATCATTAATTCAAACAACTACTAGAATGCAGGCGAGTTTCTGGCAGACCCATTCACTTTTGTGTTCATTCAGACCAGTCACTCAAACACAGAGAAAAATCTGTTTAAAAAAAGGGTCAGATCCCAAGACTACCAGCAATTCCTGGTATCATGACTGCTAAAGTAAGTCTGAAGCTTGTCACAGGAAAGTTAACACTTGCCAGAAGAAAGCATTAACTATGTGGTTTATTTGCCACCTACATTACATGGCTTCAACACACACAGAGCAAGCTGCCATGTTTGCCATTTTCAGCACAGATGAAGTCAGGAAACTCTTCCTGTCCTACAAATTACCGTTTATTCTCTGGGTCCCGGGCCACCATGACAAAGGTTGCATCTAACACAGGGCTGTAATCACCATCATGTAGCTAAAAGAGAGACAGGAAAAAAAATTATTACTGAACTCTAAAATTGTAAATGTGCCTAGCAAGCTGTTTAGTTGACATAAACTATTCAATCACACTGTTTAATTCTGCTTACTTTCACATTCTGTCATTCCTTCCAACATCTCTCACAATAGGTCAAAGAGAAGGAAATAATTAAAACTTTCATTTCAGGAATTCTGCAATGTAAACATTTACCAGGGAATGCTTATCAAAACCTTTGAGCTGGGAGAGGAGGAAATCAACATAGACATTGTAAAAGGACCCACTTAACCTTTACTCTGAGAAATGCCATAGCTTTTTTTTTTAATACCAAATTGCCATTAATGCCAGCACTGTAAGGAGTTCAGACCAAAAAGGTGTAACATTATCTTCTGCATCACAGACTTTACTTAAGGAGAACAATTGACTAAAAAAACCTTACCTGTTTACCTGAATTATCACAGAATCGTAGAATCACAGAATGATTTGGGTTAGAAGGAACCTTCTAACCCTAAAGGCATCCAGTTCCAACCTCCCTGCCATGGGCAGGGACACCTTCCAAGATCAGGTGGCTCAAAGCCCCATCCAACCCAGCCTTGAACACTTCCAGGGATGGGGCATCTCTGCTTCTCTGGGCAACCTGTTCCAGTACCTCACTGTCTGCACAGTAAATAATTTCTTCCCACTATCTCATCTAAACCCACTCTCAGTTTGAAGCCATTCCCCCTTGTCCTGTCACTATATGCTCTTGTAAACTCCCCCTGAAGCACCTCGAGCCTGTCATAAGATGGAGAGAAGTCACAGGAACTAACCTGCAGCATGTGCATCTTCACTTCCATGGAGGTCTTCCCAACCCAAGAAACATTGCCTGTGAATTTGATGTCGCAGTCTGGATGTATAATCTTCTGGCACAAATCTACAAGACAAACAATAGGGGTTACTGGAGACAGACCACTCACAACTAATATTAGACAGGCCAGATTCTCTAGGGCCTTTATGTGATCTGAAAGTGGCAACACACACAAAGACAACCCAGAAAAGACAGTTGTTGCAAGGGACCACACTGCTTTGTCTGCAGTTTCTGCCTCTGCAGGCTTCTGGAGCCAGAACAGGAGTACAAAGCAGGCACACAGGTGGACAGCAGACCCAAGGGGGTGTTCAGCAGAACAGGCAACACAAGCAAGGTCCAACTCCACCAGAACAAACACTGTTCAATAATGAAGCTAAAAACCTGAATGCCAAAATAAAACTAAACACAAAAGTGCAGGAACCATGAAAGCTGTGTTTTGAAGGGAAGTGACATATGAAATGCTGAAAAGCATCTACAAAACCCTCTTCCCACCTCTTGTCAACAAAAGCCAGAAAACTTCAAAGCTAAAACAAGATGAAGTGAACGAAAGAGGAGTGAAAAAGGTATCCTCAGTAACAACCATGGGAAAGCAGTAGCTGATGAAAGAGTAAGACAAGAAGATGAAACTATTTTATTTACTAAATTGCCACTTACTGATTTTATCCACCAGAGCTGTAACTATGGATAAAGGAGACCTGTGCTGCATTTCCTGCTTGGTATGAGTGTAGCAAATAAGAACTGTGAAGAGACCAAAAATGGAGCCAGCTCATTAACAAAAACATAAGTGGAGCAGATCCAAATCATCTTTGCAAAGCATAAGAGGTACCTGGAAAACACAAACTAAAGTATCCTACTATAGGAGAGCACAGCTTCCACATCTTCATGTATGTAACATACGGGATTGCTACAAAGAAAACAGCAGCAGCTGTCTCAGTTTTATGCATATTTACCTACTACAAAGATAAATTTAACTAAGCATTTTAAACCAGCTCATCACTTGACTTCCAATCCCACATAATGTCTTTGCTCTACCTCTGCAGCTCCCTGTCTCAGACTCTTCCTATCTTCTATTTTGATTTCATGAAGGCTGTCCAAGGATACATGCTATTTGAGGACTTTTTAAATAACAACTCCTTTAAAGAGGTGGAGATTAAATAAACTGTGCCTTACAGGCACAAAACCATGGTCAGAGGTATTTATCACACTGCAATTACTACTAGCCAAACCACTATTTAAACTAATTAGCTTTGTTCGTAAGAGCACATCCAAGTAAACAGAGTCCTTGGAATAATTCAAGGCTGCAAAGATATGGTTTTTTTCTACTGTTCATAGAATTTTCACTCAACACAGATCTTCATTATCAAAAGTATCTGTCTTGTACTTAATAAGAGAGAAGGAATCTCCATATGGGCCATTCACTTCAGAGTCGGACTTGATGATCCTTGTGGGTGGGGCCTTTCCAAACCAGAATATTCTGTGATCTGTGATTTGGAAGATCTCTATCCTTCCAAGTAATCTAAGATTTTTTTTCCCTATGTTTACTGAAGTCACAATTCTAAAATTTGTTAGGCTTATCAACTTATTATATCAGTATGACTACCCTGAATATTATTTAACTAGGACAGAATCTTGATTAACCCAAAACAATACATCCCAGTGGAACTGACTGGAGCCCAGTATGACTGTAAAACAAGGCAAAGACATTCTGTGCTGTCACAGGAAAAAATTAGATCTTCACAGATTTCTGGGGAAAATAAACAAGGCACAGAATGAAAAACAGGCTCATCTCATCTAACAATGCAGGGTAGCAAACAGTTTGAAGTCTCCTTTTCTACTCAGGACAGATACTGAAACCAGTATCTTCTACCTCCCAGGAAGAAATATCAGTCATGCAGCTATTTTGTCTATCCTCAATAGACATGCATTCATTTCTTTCTCTGCCTCTCTCAATTTTGTCCATCTGGACTCCCAGAAGGAACAGAAAAAGAGATGTTCTATTCGCAGCTTTCCCTTAATAAGCACTTAATTCTTTGTCAAAAACCTCCATCAAAAAGCTCCCAACCAGCTATGGAACTCAGATGAAGGAGGAAGTCACCTGGTGATGTTTTAAGAAAAAGTATCTCCCAGTTCTATTAACAACCTCTCGCTTACAATACAGAAGTAGAAAATCGTGACCTTTTCAAGACCACAAATAAACAAAAAGGAGAAAAAATTTAAGAAAGCTAACTCATGAAACAACCGAGCTGGTTTTACCCTTAACAACAATTTGCAGAGCCCAAGAATATACATTAATTTTTTAAAATTTGTTCTCAATGGATACATTACATTCTTTACAGAGTATACTCTCTTCTCCCCAAAGGGAAGATTAAAATACTTGCATCTCATTATCTGTTGGTGTTTGTGGCAGCTTTTGTTGAGGTTTCTTTTCAGATTAAAAAAAATCATAAGTTTTCATTTTCAATATGCAGTCCGCAAATTTTCTCTGAATTCACACTCAATGCAAATTCACAATCTAGGATCACTTTTCAGTAAATTATTTTTGTAGCTGGTCCTTTAAAAATCTGACAGAGGCAGAAAGCTCAACAATTTTTCTTCCATCTGCTCTTTATCATCCTTCCTTCTCTTTCAGTACCAGTGTCTTCTTTTTTTCCTTCCCTTCTGAGATAGCACAATCACGGGTTTCCCTCCAGGGTCATACTGTGTCACACCAACCAGTGCTCAGCAGTACTCAAACTCACTTTGTGCAGCCTTTACAAGGGCATAGGTACGTACCTCCTAAACTGTCAAGATCTTCAAGTATCCTTCCAAACCTGCAATATAGGGATTTGACAATTAAATACAAATATCTACATACATGGCAAACAGAAGTTAACTGTTTCCTGTAGGTGTAACATGGTTGCTTTGTTACCTTACGCTGTTGTGTACATTCAGATACTTTTCTCTTATTTCAGGCTGACTTCCCAGAGGTAGAATAACTTCCAAGTAGCTATCCTTCATTCTCCTAGGAGGGAGATCTTCCTGCTGTTTTGCCAGTAAAGTATGAAGAGCTTTTCTTTCCTGCATTGCTTGCACATGATCCCTAGTAAGAAAAAACCCTTTATTCGGAAGTACAACAACAGAACTGCAACCCTAACTAAAAGATGTCACATCAATGATTATCAAAGTTAAAACCAAAAAGCGGTAGAAACAGCAAGACACAGTGAGCATGCCTTGAAAAGAAAGTGAAATGCACAAAGTGAGAGATGCTAAGCAAGGCTACTGCAGAAATCTTTGAAATAGTTTATGTACAAGTGGCAAGCACATACTTCACACTAATGAGATGAATAAAATGCATCTAATTCTGAATGCTACCAAAACCATTCCCCTTCAAAAGAACAAATTAGACATAATTTAACTTATGAGGTTTTGTGCATATTCATGTCTTCCATAGCTACAGCATCACAAATCTTCCCACACTGCCAATTTTAAAGGACTGACCATCAATTTACAATCTCTCCCAAGAAGTAAAGTAGATGTACAGTGTTGGCCAGCACTAACAACAAGAGAACTGATCTGCTAAGACTTGCCATCATCCACAGGTGAGTTCTCCCTTTGCAGCATCAGTTCTAACAGCAAGCTAAAAGACAAAGAAAACTAACCTACTTCTCTCTTCCTACCCAGACATCTTAAAATTATACAGGAGTTACAGAAACAACACAGAAAAGGGAGAACTATTCCTTCAGAGCTGCTTTTCCAGCACCACCAAGTCAGAGAGGCTGCAGCTCTCACAATGGAGAAGGGTGCAATTTACTGTCACTTCTTTCCAATCTACCGAGTTGATTCCTTGCACAGGTATCTACAAGATGTAACAGTCTTGCCCAACAAGCTCTCTTACCTGTTCCCTCCCTTTAAAAGTGCAACCTGACTGAATAAAGCAAGTATTTCATAACATCCCTAGAATCAATACCCATCTATTAAAAATCTAAGGGTTAAACATTCAACAGTTCTGGTATAAAGCCAAGGAGTATGCAAAAATATGGATCCACTTCATAGAGCAAGAGAATTCATAAAACACTAAGCAACCAAACTTAATGTTAAATTTCTGGATGTGTGCCATTACTTCAAGTTGTGCATGCTGCATTGCTGAGATTTCAGTGACTCAGTGTTTAACAAAACCAATTAAAAAAAAGAAAAGAAAGAAAACAACAGAAAACCTTTTCACCAAAAAGAAATTTTGTCTTAAGTTTTGACTTTGGATGAATTCTGGGTATTAGCCACTTAAGATGAAGGCTTACTTGGCTTGAGCATTATTTCAGAAAGTCAAGTTTCAACATATTTATATTCCCTCTTTTCTGTTTAATAAGTTTCAGGGAAATACAAATAATCCATGATCAAAGAGAGTGAAAGTCAAGCAGAAAACTTCAGTTAGTTTCATTTGTTTGTTTGTTTTAAACATGAGATGTGGTTTACTTCATCTGGGCAACATGATTGCCATGGACTTCAGAGGAAACAGAAAGATAACAACCTCCTCCAGAGGGTTCATGTTTGAAGTTATGCCACTGCATAGAAATGGAATATACTAGATGCCTAAAGAAAAATGCAATGTCCATGATGATGTATGTTCATGCCTTTTAAAAAAGTTTTTTCCAAGGTCTTTCAGTGAAAGGCTTAAAAGAAATTAATCAGAAAGTAAATCAGAAATTTGTCTACAAACATAAAGAAACCTAACAATAACTATATTCAACTATATACTGTTTTCACCAGTTCCATCCTGGCTCCTCTGAGGTCAGCAGCAGAATTCTTCTTGACTTCCGCTTCAGAATGTGCTCTTCAATATGCAGAAGTATTAGGCTCAATGCAGTAATATTTTTCAACAGACAAATACTGTTACTCACTGCAGTACTAGTCATAGAGTAACAATAATTCACCTAAATATTAACCAGCACCTGCCCTAAACATTCCGAGAAATGTTTATGTATTTCTGAAATGGCCACAACTCCATCTAGACTATATTTAACAATGAACAGATTAACAGTTTTAACTACAATTTAAGTACAAAACCAGAATAAACACATAAGCAAGATATTTCTTTTTAATAATGCATACAAAATGCCACTGGTCTCTACAAGAGAAATCACAAACCGAAGTCTCCTTTTAGCAAACTTAATGGCTGAAGACATTCCTCCAACATGCATCCCTTCTCTCTCCCAGCATTCCAGACATGTATACAACAGTCCTTCCCTAGCTCCGTTTTCAGGACCCCTATCAAGCTGCTCCTCAGATTTGTCCTCTTTAGTCATTCTGTCGCCCAACTCAATTAAATCCCCAGCTGTTCAGTCTCCGCATGTATCAACTCTTTGTTACTATTTTTAAAGTGGGTTCTCAAAGGCTACACATTTCCATGTCCTCCAAACCTCTCTGTATTAAATCTGTCATACTCAAGCACTCCCATCTGTGGTCTCCCTGGCTTTACTTCTTCACAGTAGCTAAAGGATTCAGTACTCTGCAAACCATTTCTGCTGTATTTTGTACAGCATAAGAGAAGTACCTATCTAAGGAAAACACTGTTGTGGTGATCCTGGCCCCAGTCTGCTCTCCCTCCAGGATGGGAGCACAGGGGGAAAAGAAAATAGATGGAAGATCAGACTTGACCAGAGCCCTCTAAAATCTCAATTTTCAAATGGTATTTCCGTATGACATCATTCCTCCTCATCCATTCTGGGATGGGGGAAAGGCTTTTTCATAAAACAGTTTCTAGAGCCCTTTTTAGCTGACTTGATGAAAAGTTCAAGCCCTCTCATGCTTAGATACTACTCTTACTAAGCAAAAACCAGCTTCCCAGATTCAGGCATTTTTGTTAAAATGCCTTCAGTTGTGCCTAGATAAACTGAGTCAGAAGGCCTGGACACATCAGACACTTCAACCAGGCAAGCCTCTCTTAATTTCCCTTTCACTGCGATGCGCTAGGACTTAGCTTTTATATTTTTCAAATCCTGTACTGCTTTAGGGTATAACTCTAAACTCCATAACAGAGTGTTAGTTAACTGTCTTCACATTTCGGTCAGACAAAACAATTTCTCTCTAGGCCTGGGACTCAAGGACAGCTTACTGTCTCAGGCCCCAAAAAGTATAAACAAAAGTGAGTTGGGGAGGGGAGCAAACAGGGTATATGACTTCATTGCCTGAAGCTGTAATCGGAGGATTAACCCCTGATATGTAAATGGACCAAACTTATATCTGTCTGAAAAACTCATGACCATCATTCATGTTGGGTGTAGCCCCTTGGAGGCTTCTGACTGCCCAAGGTGAACCTATTGAAGGCCTTCAATAAATACCCGCTTTTATTCTCTTAATCTTGTCTACCCTCTGTTCTAGGTAGCCACTCCAAGGCATCAACTGCACCAAGTGGGAAAAAAGAGCTCAGCAAACATAGCCAAAATTAACAAAAAACATGGGACCAACCAAACTCCAATGCGTAATTCCTCCAGACTGCTGTACTGACTTTTCCAGACTGTAACAGTAGAGGGTTACCGTCAACTCTGGCTTATTCAATGTAATGGAGGGGGAGAAAAGTAACTTGAATAAAGCCAAATCAGCAATTATTTAAGTAAAGTATAAAGTAAGGTATCTGTAAATAATCAAAAATCAAGTTAGATCAGATAAAGGAAATGCTCAAGATGCTCCTGATTAAGGAGACCCTGATCCCAAGCTAACTATTTTCCAAAGAGACATGGGTGCCATTTGGAACGCAGCCTGCTACACAGTGAACAAGCTCATCTGCTTCTGAATCCAGTGCAGGATAAATCCACCACATGGGCAATTCACCTAGAGATAAGAGGTAACAGCAACACAGCATTGTCAGCCAGACTCTACAGCTCGTAACTCCCACTGGATTTAAAGCTAGAGGGACAAACTTGTAAACACCAAGATCAGGTATTTTGTTTCTGCCAGAGAAATCTTAGAAGTTTGTGATCCACAAAGTACCAGTTCAGAAGCTTTGTTTCAATTACCTTTTTGTGGGATCTTTTTCTTCCCCTGTCAGCAAGCTAACTATTGGTAACTTTCACTACCACAACCTTGAGCTCCACCTTGGTTTCACAAATGAAGTAAAATACATGTAATGCACACTGTACCTCCAGTTGGTAGATGCTCCCACTATATCCCTCAATTTGCTCCGCACTGGAAAAAAAAAAAAAAACAAATCAAGCTTAGTTTTGCAAGTGACAAACATGAGGTTGCCTGGTGTTAAAGGCACAATCCTCATCCCAGAATAGGAAAATTAAGCAAATTCATGCAAATAGCAGCCCAGAAACGAAAGTTTGGCCAAATTCACTGCTGCTGTTAGTAGGCATATCACAGTAATGGGTCGAGTAACATGATGCCATAGCTTATTGCATACAGTCAACAAAGAGTGTTCGTTAGTGCAGTCACCTTCAGGGCTAATTAACAGCTGAAAGACAGCATGGATCAAGATTAGACTAGGGAATTTTGATGTGAAAATATTACAGCCTAAACACAAACTGTGGAGATAACACAAATCAGAAAGTCATAAAAGAACTTAAAAGGGAACAGTGCAGCTGGGAAACAAGGAGTGAGGAGAATACCAATTAAATAATCCCACCCACAAAGGCTGGCAATATCAGCAGACTGGTTCTTGCCAGCAGGGTTTCATAGCCCAAATTTTTAGCAGCCTGAAAGAACACAGTGTTAAGACACTGAAGATAGGCCTACACAATTCATTCTGGCCCTGTTTGCACTCTCTGAGCTCATAGTAGCTCTGCACAAGTTTTTCCTAAAATTCAAGAATAATCTGCATAAGCATATTTTCTGCTCTTTCCTGGATGAGATTATTAATGTCCCATCAAATCTACCAAACTACTCCATGGCTGTTAGGCTGGTGAATGTTGGCTATTTGGAAACACCTGAAAACAAGCAGCAACAATTCCCAAGCCCAGAACAGAAATTGAGAATTGTGTAGAAGGGATTCCTTGCCTATTTACAAAGATTTTTTATACAAGGACATTCAAATATTAGGGACGCATCAAGGAAGAGAAACAAAAAAATATCCAGAATTTCATAGTGAAATTGAAAGAGGCTGCTGGTGAGTCACAAGCTGATCCTTTACCAGGCTTGGCATTTTTCAAGCTAAATACCCAGTCAGAGTATTCACAGTGATCAGCAAGCTGTTCTATAAAGCCTGAAGCGAGCCTAGCTGATTTCCTAGGATTTAAATCACATTCCGCTCTCTCAGTCAGATCCGCTCAGCTCTGCTCCCCTCCTCCTCAGTCACTTCAGCTTCTGCCCAAGTGCCCCCACACCACCACTACTGCTATACCCCAAACCTCCCCTTCCCAATTTCTTCCCCTGCAGCACCCTCAGCCCCTGTCCCTGCACTCCCAGCCTGTTTCTGCTCTGCCTGCCTGCTAGAGAAGCACCAGCCTGAGCCAGAGGCAGGCAAGGGAATGACTGCCAGCCAGCACATGGATCCAGTGACTCACCAACAGCCAGCCAAAACCACGGCCCATGGCTGACCCCAGCACCAGCTCTGGCACCCTAACAAACCTCTGATTTGGAAGTCAATTTTCACAAAATTTGTGGAAACATTTATCCCTTTGAGACTGGTGGCTCATCTATTTTGGCTGACATCAACAAAAGATTCTGGAAGAAGAGGAGGACAAGAAGATAAGCAGACAAAGACAAAAAGTAGATTGCTTAGGCCTCATTTCTTTACAAAATTAGGCTAAAAACATGTTTTGAAATTAGAAGACTTCTACTACTAATTCTAAGAACAAAAGAAAAATTCAAGGAAAGAACCTGATTGAAAATCTTGAGAGTTGATTTCTTTTGGAAACAGGGAAGGTCTGATTCCTTTTTCCTTAAGCAGCAGCAGGCTTGCTTACAGAATAGGTATTACTTTCTTGTTACTCATACTCCACCTGTGAAGCTGCCATAGCACGCATTTGATCAATACAGTGTTAGCAGAAACACTGTTACAGCTTCTAGAACACAAAACTGCAATTTTTCAACAGTGTGCAGACTATGCTGGGATGGACAGGGAATAAACAGCACTTCCTCTTTGTTTAAACTAAATTCATCTTCAACTCTAAAGAGGTCAAAAGCTCTGAAAAAAAATCTCGGGTCCAAACCTGCAAAAATGTATATAAGCTGTTAGTCCCATTTAATACATCTGATTTCAACTTTAGGTACAAAAATAAATATTTTCCACGCTGAGAACACATTAAAATTTTTAGCTTTACAATAAAAGGGACAAAGTGTAAAGTGTTTCTAAAATTTGGTCAAGCCAAATCGAGTCCATTTTATGGCTCATAAGTACATAGTTTTTAACTTTTTCCTTTTTTCCTCCTGGGAAGACTACATTGCTGTTCTAGATATTAGAAATTTAAGTATCAACAGAAATTCAAGTAAGAAAATTAGGCACAAAAATCTATGAGCTATTTCTTTTCTTACTTGGCAAATCTCTTAAGTGTGCAAAACATATATAGCAAATGGGACTTCTCCATTGTGATCATGTTGCATATTTCACAGTATCTCCTAAACGGTGATGAGTGGATCATCAATGCCAGAGCAGCAGGGTCTGAGCACTGTGCTGTGGAAAAGGACACGAGGGCACCTGGACAAGATCACTGCATTCATCTCTGCCAGTGAGATCCGTGCCCCTCGTGCTGGTGCCTCCCCAGCTGCGTCCCGCTTCAGGTAGACCACCAGCTTTGGTACAGAGCTTGCTCTGGACTTAGGTGAAGGATGCAGATCCAAATGTCAAAAATGAAGCCAAGTACTGCAGGAGCTGCTGCCATGAGGGATTTTGTATCTCACAAGCCTCTTAGAAACACATTATCCAGCACTGGAGACAGAGTGTGCTGACAGAGATTTAGTGCAACAAAACTGCAACAATTAAGACCCGGGCCATTCACGAAAGGCAAAGGGGCTTTAAGCAAGTCAACAGAGAAGAACAGTGGCACTTCATTTTTCATCAATGCTAAAGTAAGGAAGAACAGTAGCTGAGTATGTTTAGTGTTATAGCAAATATTTTAATATGTACAAATTACCGCAACACACCATTATTCACATGAATGGGTGACTGTCCTGTGGAGTACAAAACACAGGTTAGATTAACAATGAAAAGAAACAACACAGTTTACATCTAATAAGGAGTTACTTGACTATTCTACCTGCTTTGGCTCCATTTAGGCACATGTTCCTTAATTTTAGTAACTGCAGGCAATCTATCCTTGCCTGATTTACAGTCAGTGTCTTTTTGTTTTCACCTCAGTCTGCCCTTTCCTTTCAAGCCAGCTTTCCAGCTCCCTGACCACTGACTCTGTGTGGTATTTGCTTGCAGTGTAATCCCAAACAGGTTGGTTTTCAAACCTGGCGCTACCATGTACTGTTGAAAAACACTGTTAACTTTGGAAACAGCATTTTTCAGGAAGCGGGATGAGAGTTTTTTCAGAGGAAAATTACAAAGTCCTGCTTTTGTGTAGCCTTTGGGAGAACCATGGAAGAAGTGAGGGCATCCATAAGAGGAACCCAAAGTTGTGAAAAGGAAGAATGTGAAAATCTGGTAAGAAAAAGTATTTGGTGTTTTGTGAAAGCATGGATACCAAATTGAAGGAACATAGTTTACATATCAGCAAAACTTTGAATTTGAACAATATGAAACAGAATCTCAAATGTTTACAGTTACTGTAGTCCACAAAATATTAGTACCCCTTGGAGTACCAGGATGACCTCAGTGTTTCACTGTTTTTACTGGCCTTCTAGATGGCATCATTTTCAAATATCCAAATAAATAGTCAGGACAAGTTGCAAGCATGCAACATTCTGTATCTTTACTTCTCTCCTTTAACCTCCTAAATTACCATTTATTAACAACAACAAAAATAAGTTCTCTAACAACAAATAAACCTCATTTTCTCTTTTGCTGGATAACCAGTAATTACTGGTGACTTCTGTTTAGAGAACAAAGGAAAAAAGAAAATCTTAGAAATAAGCAGCACTCCATGAAGGAATTATTTGTACCTGGCTCCAGCCTTTTTCCTCCTGCCCTCTTCTCAGTACAAGGGATTAGAATGCAATAAAACCTTTTTAAAAGCTTCTGAAACAGGAGCATTATGGTTCATTACTATTAGAGCACTGAAAAAACTTTCAACACAAAGCTCTATTGACAAGAGCAATTTCACGAGGCAATGCTGCTGATATGATTAAAAGATTTCTACAAGTTTGCGAAATTAACAGGACTGACAGATTAAAAGTTCTGTAAGGCATTATTTCCACTCAATTCCCCATTTCTTGGCCATTCTCTCCAGTCTCATTGTACCTGTCTGCACTACATTGACTTTCTATCAAGACCCAAGCTGAGCAGCAGTTATCCTGCCAGAAAAGAACCAAGCTCTGCCAAGGCTGAAGAACCAGAGGAGCCTCTAATCTGCAATTTCAATAATTATGCATATTTGTGCCATTCACTTCCAAATGCACAGTGATTTTCTGCTGCTTCCTGAACACTTATACCATGAGCTAATAGACAAGGGCATGTTCATTATCCAAACCATATTAATACATGAAAAGACAGCACATGCAAAAATAAACTCCTTAGTAAGATTATTAAACCTCCTGGAATACAGCCATTTACTTTACCTTCCGACATGTCAGGAAGCCCTGGGGAGCCACTGGTCCCAGAAGTGAGTGTCCTAGCCAGAACAGAATGAAGCCTCCTCATGATGCACAACCTATAGGCAGAGCAGAAGAGTTCAGTGTCATTAAAAATAATCCCATTAAAATAATTTAGAATTTAATTTTGGAATTATACTGGTGACTTTAGAAACACCCGTCCTTATTTTCAGCTTGATTTTTAGAACTAGACGTAATCGGTACAATGGTTCCAAGTCCGTTGAAATTCCAACTGACACTTATCCTTATCTAAAAACAAGAAAGAAGAATGTTTCACTGGCAGTAACCGTTCTCTCCACTGACTATTCAGATGCCCTAAGACAACCAACTTAGACTCCAAACCAGCTTCTACACTGTAGCATCTTAACAGGGATGGGGTCCACGTGCCTCTAGGAAATCATCCATGACCCTAACCATACACTTCTGCACTTGGCTGGTGTGTACAGCAGTGGAAGGAAGAATATCACAAAAAGGATTTCACAAGGTCTCACAAGCAGTCTCATTCAGCTAAGCCTGGTTTTCTACTCCATGGCTTAGTACTGCAGCAACTCAAAAAAGTCTAAAGTGCAGGATATAATCCTCTTAGCCATCAAGCAAGAAGGGACAACCATGAAACCCCCCACAGAATGTAATCCACCCACAATGCTAAGTGTTCTACGAGGTACTAGCCAGCACTACTCCCCCAGGCAAGAATAACCGTGGTAACACAAAAACACACGGAGGGTGTGTAAAGTCCCTTGTGATTGTTCACATCATCATCCTGACAAGGAATATGGATTGCTGGTCCCTTAATTTTCTTCCTCTGGGACTGGGGTTCCACCTCAAAAAAGGAACGGTAGCAGGTCCTCAGGCACCAACAGAAAAAGAAGGGCCATTTACACATCTCTCCCTCTACCTTTCATGTATATCTACACATATATATTATGTACACACAAGCTTTCACTGTCTGCAGATACACATGGAGGCCTTAAGTGAGTAAAACGGAACACAGACGCACACAAAAAATTTAAAAAATATATACTCTGAAGGCAGCGGAGTCCCGTATGCACCAGGAATGACGTGGATGGCGACGGTGAAACGCCTCTGTGACTGCCGGAGCCTCGGGACTCGGTGTGTCACGGCACGGCCAGCAAACGCCTTCCCGCTCCAGCCGCACCCCGCAGGGCCCCTCACGCCCGGTGCCCCGGCCCAGGCGCCGCGCCCGAGGCCGCGCTGCCCGCGGCGCTGCTCAAGCTTCGGGNCCGGAGGACGCGGGGGCCGCCTTACCGGGCGGGCAGCATGGTGCTCGCCGGGGCTGTCACCGCGGGGCCGCGCCTGCCCCCGCCACACGGTCCTCCCGCACCAGCGACTCGCCGCTCGCCGCTCTCCGCGCACCGAGCGGGCTCCGGGCCGCCCGCAGCTGGAAGCCCTCGTCCTGCCCACACCGGGATCCTCGGGCGGCACCGCCCGGCCCCGGCCTGCCCCGTGTCCCTGTGGCCCCGCAGCGCGGCCGCTCCCCGGGGCGGAGGTTGGGGCAGGACACCAGCAGTCGTCGGGCGGGCCCGGCGGAGCGGGCGGGCCCTGCTGGGACTTGCTTTCAATAAACATCGTGATTTTTTCTTTTTAATGCTCCGTGTTTTCACTGTGCCGTGAGGAAGGCGGGCTGGCGGCGCTCAGCTGGGCGCTGTGCCCGGAGCCTGAGGCGCGCCCCGAGCCGTCACACAGCCGTGGGGGAGCACGGCCTCCTGCCCCGGCCCGTCACTTGGTGGCACTGCTAGGGAAGGTAACTGAGAGCCTCGGAATTTTCTAAGGAGAAGAGGCTTAAGATCTTGAAGAGTGGTGTTATCATTGTACAATTCCCTGAAAGGAGGGTGTAGCCAGGTGGGGGTCAGCCTCTTCTCCCAGGCAACCAGCGACAGGACGAGAGGACATAGTCTTAAGCTGCGCCAGGGGAGATTTAGGTTGGACATTAGGTATGAAGAATTTCTTCACAGAAGGGGTGCTTAGACATTGTAATTGCCCAGGGAGATGCTGGAGTCACCGTTCCTAGAAGTGTTTAAGGAAAGACTGGATGCAGCACTCAGTACCACGGTCTAGCTGACACGTTGGTGTTTGGTCGCAGGTTGGACTTGATGATCTCAGATCTTTTCCAACCTAATTCATTTTGTGATTCTGTGAAAATACAGCTGTGTTAAATAAGCTGTGTGCTTTGCACAGTCGAATAATCAAAAAGTTCAGTTAATCAGATTTTGTTTTTATTCCTGGGAGCTGAAGAAACTTAGACTAGAGACGACATGGGGCCTGCACTGGGGTGTGTGGCAGAGGGGCAGCCGTGGCTCTGCACCAAGACACCACAGAGCCGGTAAGGACCAGAGCACTTGCCATAATTGTGTCTGCACCTCCCGGGGCCTGGGATATATACACGTGTCCAGGTGCAGCCCGCAGCTTCCACACCAACCAGAATGTTTGTGGTTCTCACTGGCCATTTCAACTTGCCAGCAAAACAGTACATACAGGAGGTGCGAGTTAGCAATGAAGTTGTTTAGCACACCTTGCTGAAGACTTAGCAAAGACGCCAGCGAGATTGGATGAGGATATGGGAAAACATGTTCTGGCAAACACAAAGTACATTAACCAGAGTATTCACTACTTGTAAGGGTAACACCTGAAAACTAGATGGTCTTTAAAGTCCTTTCCAACTGAAACTGTTCTGTGATTCCGTGAAAAAGCTGAGGGCGCTATTGCAAAGCTTCTGGCTCATCTGATCGTGGGAAAAAAAACATGTGGAAACCTTTCAGCATGCGTGCTGAAAGTTCAAAAATCAAGGCACCATGAAAAGAATCACCTCTGGGCAGTGCAGAAGACTGTGCCAAAGACAAAGCTGTGACTGTGACACATAATAAAAACACCTACTCATTGTGCAAAGCTCCGTTAGTTATAAGGAAAAATTTAGATTTCGTAGGTTTCTTTTTAAAGCCTGAAGTATTTCCCCCTGATTTAAGTACACTGCAGGACCAGAGCCAAAGGGACTTCTACTGTATCCAGATACAACGCTTCTACTGTATCCAAAACTGAGGCTTGGCTGGATTTTTTCCCAACATTTATTTCTATAACTTTTATACCCCAAATCATTTGCACACATGATATAGATGATTTGTGGATTCAGGAAGATAATTAGTTATGTCTAAATACTAAATTCATTAAACTGCATAATTACAGATGACAGATAAGATGTATTAGCCTACAGGAATAGGGTTCTAATGATCTAAAATATGTTTTCAAAAATAATAAAGAAAAATTATGGTCCTTTTATTGCCGGCATATGGAAACTCATGTAGCTTTATTATATGAAACTTGATTTTGCATTTGCCCTTTATTCTGAGCAGTGCTCATGCAGTATTTATTTAGTATTTGTACTATTCTGACAGAGATTAAAATTTTTTCTATGTACAGCCTAGAGTTGATAAACTGTAATTTTAAGTGGCTTGAATAAAACATCAGAAGTAACTGTGAACTCATAAATATCAACGCAAGGTCTAAGGATTAGGAAGAAAATACTCAGCTGAAAATTATAAGAGAATCCCAAAAGTCCAAAATCATCAAAAATTACAGATCAATACTAAATATTAATAGCATTTTCTGTATTTTGCTTCAGATATTTGACAGGACATACAACTTGGATTGAAATACTTGGAAATATTTAATAGCACAATCAAAAATCATTAACTCGCTACATTTTAATGTGGAATAAGGAGTTTTTCTCCTTCTCCTTTACTTACTACAAACAGAGAACCTCTGAGGCATGAGAGAGGCATTCATACAGGAATGCAAGGAATCTTCCTAGCGAAGGAGAAAATAAAAAATTAAAACAGGGGAAGAGAGTTTGATTAGTTGAACAGTAAAGAAAGAAAACTGGTGCCCACTGAGCCTTTCTGTCCATCTTCCAAGGAAAGAGAACATTAGAAAATTTAGATGCAAATAAAAACATGGTTTTGATACAAGTGCAGATGAGGTCCCATAACTCTCTGAATAAATTGTTCAGTTGCATTGCCGTGAAAGGATCTGAGGGAACTGGCTTGGCTATTTCCTGTATCTTCAGACTAGAAAAGCGCTCCATCTCTGGGCAGGATGTGGGGAAAACTTGCCTCAGTCACTTCGTAACGCTCCATGTGCTTTTATTAACAGCTGTTTATAAAAGTTCCTGTTGCATGCTAAAAAAGAAAGTGCTACTTGCTATTTTGCACAAATTTTTCTGTTTCTCTTATGACTAATATTTAGGGAGAAGATAGATACAGTAAGAATAATGGGAATGGTGCACAGCTTAGATAGTTCTAACCATTTTACCTTCTCAAACACCAGTCCAACCCTCCTGGTGGAAATGCAGATGGATTCACCGTCAGCAGGTTCCACATGGAAGAAGCTGCTGACTGATATAGAAGTGAGCTAATCCAGACTTCAGTGCACATTACATTATAACAGATTATTTCAACGTTGGTTTACCTTAAACACATTTGCTAACCACCTGCCCGCACACATATTTGCACAATTTGAAAAAAACCTTGATCCTTTTCAGGAGACTTGCCACTACTCATTCCTTGGAGAGAAGGGCAGATCAACAGGCTGTGACCACTGAAGGGTAAAATCCAAGCCCTGTGCAGGTCATTAGAGGTTTCATCATTGGCCTCAGCTATGTCAAGATGACGTGAAACCTGCTCAAAGACAAACAGACCTGAGACAAAACGAAGAAGCTGTAAAATACACGCCCCATCAGTCTGATTAATTCACAAACTGAGTTCTTTTAGAACCTTCTTGTGAAATATTCTTACCATTCTTATTAAACTTACTTATTCTGGAAAAATACCCCTAATAATACATAACTTAATAATTGTACTATAGTGTCTGAGATCTAGATATCTGAATTAGGTATTTTTCATTTTCCTTTTTTTTTCACTAAATTCTCTGCATTTCCTGTTGTTTCATGAAACTTTTTTTGACACTTCATGAATTTTTAAAATATTTTTTCCTTCTGCCTTGTGAATTTGAAAGCTAAATCAAATGAACTGTATTCACTGGGGCAACACAGGATCCGCATATTTCTGAGCAAGTTAAAGCAGGACTTTCAAAAACAGTCAGGGGAGAAAATGTTTGGGTCTTTTTTTGCTGAGACTTCAACTTCTAAATCATGTGACTTTTCTGACTTGAGAAGAAAGAAACCAGACACTTTGTGTGTCTTACACAGCAGTAGGTTTCCTGATAGTGTGACTTCCTCATTGTGAAATGCAAAACAAAGAGAGTTGAGACAACACAAAGGCTGTTGTCTTTCACAGAGACAGTATTCCCCAGTTCTGATCCTAGTCTAATCATTTCTAGGGAATGAAAAACTCTGTATTCATTAAACGTATGTAGTTAGGCTGAGTCTGTTTTTTAGTAGTTTATTCAGATTGTCTCCCTCCTAAATACCCTGTCCTGAGGGATTTCCAGACTCACAACCCATGAAATAAATTTTAAGTTTTCAACTACTAGCCACTGGCTGTTGTTTAGTGATACAGAAATGCTTCTGTTCTTTGGGCATCTCTATTCTTGCTCCAGTAAAGGATAAACTGAGCCAGTTAGGGTATTTGCATAAATCCTAAATTACTCTCCCAGACCTTCAGGTACTTTCCACTGTGTGCTAACACCAGCCACCCGAACACACATTTTATACACACTTCTTTATACAGTCCTCTTGCAGTACCATGTTCTGTGCCAGTCCCTCTGTCTAAGTGAAGGCCAACCTTGTATCTTGTTGGATACACTGAAAAATGGGGAGTGTGTTGTGAGAGTCAGCAGCATGACTTAGTGCCTTCCCATATCCCAAACCACTCTTAAAACAAGTCTGATTAAGCTAAATGTAAGATAAAAGCTCCTTTAAAATATCTAAGAATGGTCATGACAGTGGCACAGCTAATAGAAGAGGGTGAAAAGAAAACCACACGTATGGCGAAGACTTGCACTTCTCCTGTGGGTGGCCCAGCTGGTAGGTCCACGGACCACACGGTCATCTAGATCATGATCCAGCTCATTCCCCAGCATACAGCAGTGTCTCTAGGTAATATCCAGAGAAGCGCAGGGCTGGGGATAATTCCTCCATCCTTTCATACTCCAAAGTCATGTTGTTGTGTCGGCCCAGATGGAATTTTCCTCATCACACCCACCCCTCTCCTCAGTGACATCCGTACCTCCATCAGGGTGGCGTCGCAGCCTCCCTTACGGCAGACTACTGGCAGATCCGCCTGCTTTAAACCCACTCCTTTGTGCTTCTCCCAGCACAACGTCTTCCCCTCCAGTCAGGCGGGTTACGGTGCGTGTAACGGTGCCAGACCGGGAAGCGTCCCAACCCCAAGGTTAAACGGCAGTGTTTTGAACCTTTCTCCGTAAGGACGCTGCTGCCCGGGGGCGTACCTTGGTGCTAGACACGCTCCCCCGCGCGCGGGGTTGGATCCGGATCAGTGCTCCGTGTTTCCCGCAAATACTGGGGCTTTTTTTCTCTCTCTCCCTACAACGGTGCGCGAAGTGCCCCCAACGCGGCGCCCGCGCAGGGAGAGCCCCGAGCCGAGGGCACTGTCGGGCTCGGTTTTCGGGGTCCCGCGGCAGCC